>APFE030975594.1:75828-132815 GCA_000404065.3 Pinus taeda | reverse complement strand
GCTTGTTGAAGAAAAATGGTGTTGCTGGTTTGCCTACAATTCCTAGGAAACTTAAGCAATGTGATGCTTGTATTCTAGGAAAGCATAGCAAATAGTCTTTCATGATTCACATTCAAGAGCACATAGAAAACTTGAACTCATTCATTCAGATTTATGTGGTCCAATTCCTGTTCCTTCTGCAAATGGAAATAAATATATGATGGCATTTATTGATGACTACACCAGAATGTGTTGGGTTTATTTATTGAAGAACAAATCTGATGCTTTTCAAACATTCAAGAACTTTCATACATGGATCGGAAATGATGCACAATCTCATATTAGCTCTATTTGCACTGATAATGGAAAAGAATACACTTCAAATGAATTTGAAAACTATCTTCGCCAACATGGGATCAAACATCAAACAACAGTGCCTTATAATCCCCAACAAAATGGTGTAGTTGAAAGAATGAATAGGACAATCTTAAATATGGTGCACTCCATGATGTTTTTCAAAAATGTAAAGTTGATGTTTTGGGTTGATGCAGTTCTATGTGTTGTATATATAAAGAATAGATGTCCATCTAATGCTAATAGAAACAAGACTCCATATGAATTGTGGTATGGGCACATTCCTTCGGTAAAGCATCTCAGGGTCTTTGGTTCCACCTGTTATGCCTTGATTACCAAAGGTACATAGAAACAAACTTGGTGCAAGAAGTCACAAGTGTATCTTCCTGGGGTATTCAAACACCTCCAAAGCATACCGTCTCTATGATGAAGTTAATAAAAAGTTTGTTGTATCTAGAGATGTAATCTTTCTTGAATCATCCAAAACTGACAATGTTGTTGAGCGGCAACTTGATCGCTTCTATAGATTCGCAAATGCAAAATCTTTTCAAGAATTTGATAATCAAATTCCACATCTTGAAGGGGGGATTCCTATACTAGATCAACCTGTGGAATCTTCTTCTGAAGCACTCTCTCCCCCGCATGAAACTCCAACAACGGATGATGCTTTAAGTCATGTGATTGATAGAATTGGGAGACTCAATCTTGATTCAATTCCAACTCAATCAACAGAGCAGCCTGGACCATCCGAGAAAGGTCCCCCAAAGTGGCTGACAAAGACACTTGAAAGTGTTCATCCTGATGAGGTTGGAAAGACAGGAACTAGAAATTCAAACCGGCAAAATGGAGGTGATGTAGATGACTCTGATTCACCTGTTGATATGGATGTTTCTTATGATTGTGAATTGAATTTGTCTATAGATTTTGAACCAAATTCCTTCAAAGAAGTTGATTCTCATGATGAATGGAAAAAAGCCATGCAAAAGAAGTATGATGCCCTGATAAAGAATGGCACTTGGAAGCTGGTTGATCCTCCATTAGGAACCAAACCAATTGGCTGCAAGTGGGTCTACAAGAACAAGTATAAATCAGATGGCTCACCTGACAAACACAAACCAGGCTTGTGGCAAAAGGTTTTGCACAGAAGGAAGGGTTTGATTATGAGGAGACTTTTGCCCCCACAACAAAATGGGCTACCATCCAGACACTCTTTGCCCTAGCAACTCAGAACAGTTGGAAAGTCCATCAAATGGATGTAAAAACTGCTTTCTTGAATGGAGATCTAAAAGAGAATGTTTTTATGTCCCAGCCTGAAGGATTTGCTGTGAAAGGACATGAACATAAAGTATGCAAACTTGTGAAATCCTTGTATGGCCTCAAACAAGCACCGCGAGCTTGGTATGAAAAACTAACTGAGCATCTTTTGAAACTCAATTTCAAACATTATGATCTTGATGATGCAACTTTATTTGTCAAGAAAGTTGGCAAAACAGTTGTATGCCTTGTGGTATATGTAGATGATCTTTTGATGACAGGGAACAATGAAAGCTACATTGCATCCATAACGAAAGAATTGAAGAAAGGTTTTGAAATGACTGATTTGGGCTATGTTCATTACTATCTTGGTATTGAAGTAACTCAACATCCGAAGTCCATATTCCTTTCCCAGAAGAAGTACATAGGAGATCTGTTGAACAGGTTTGGCATGACAGAATGCAATCCTCTTACCACTCCAATGGAACAAAACTTAAAGCTCACATCCATTGAAGGAAAAGAATTTGAGGATGCAACAAAGTATAGACAGCTTGTAGGAAGTCTCAACTACCTAACTACTACCAGACTAGACATTTCTTTTTTTGTTGGAATCCTCTCTAGGTTTATGCAAAAGCCTTGTGAGGGACATTGGTCTGCTGCAAAAAGAGTTCTAAGGTACTTGAAGGGAACTCGAGATTTTGGAATCAAGTATACACAGGCGGATGGCTTCAGCTTGATTGGATACTCTGATTCAGACTTCGATGGAGACAAAGAAAGTGGGGTATCTACTTCAGGTTATGCTATGAGTCTTGGATCAGGAGATGTCTCTTGGAGATCACAGAGACAATCAGTTCTAGCAGATTCCACAACAGAGGCAGAATATGTGGCAGCAGCTGAGGCAACAAAAGAAATTGTGTGGCTCAGGAAAATTCTTGAAGTTTTGCAGGTAAAACAAGTACAATCGACTCCACTCATGATTGACAATACCTCGGCAATAAAATTGGCCAAGAACCCAAAGTTCCATGATCAAACAAAGCACATCAATACTAAATATCATTTGATTCGACATCATGTTGAGGCCAAAACAATCCATCTCGCCATTGTTCCACTAATGAGCAAATTGCAGACATCTTCACCAAAGCGCTTGGAAGAGAAAAGCTTGAAAGATTCAGAACGATATTTGGACTCACCAACATCCCTTTAGATTAAAGGGGGGAATGTTGACACTTAATCATCAGGATTGGATAAACAACTAAAATTGATGTAAATAAATAATAAAGAATATGAATAGTCACCGGGAGATGAAATGAACAGTCTCTCCCTCATGTATATAGTAAAGACCAACTTGAATGAAAATCAACGAATTGTTTTTGAGTTACTGCCTGGTTTGACAATTGCGGACTTAATCTCGGTCATTGATATGTCAACAGGAAAAGTATAAGAGGAGGCTTGAAGGTCACTTGGAGAATACACCAGAGTGATCAGTCATTCTATTCTCTAGAGCGGGGTTTGCTAAGAGAGATAGAATCAGTGATCGGAGAGTAGATGAGGGGCATTGAGTACAAAGAGACAGAGAGGCAGAGATAGTGTCGAGAGTGCAGTAGAGAAGCCAGAGAGAGTGACGCAGGAGCAACCACTGCTCACGCAGGGCCAGCTAAGTGTTGCACAGAGCACCACAGAGGCCAGCGTAGCTGACGTAGAGGGTCAGAGAGCTGACGCAGGGCCTCTTGGGGCTGACACATGCCAAGATAGGCTGACGCAGGGCTAGTGCTGGGCTAGGAGAGGCTGACGCAGTCCAGATTGGGCAGACGCTAGGGTTTTTGGGGCAAATTGGTGCTGAGTAGCTGCCAGAAGGATTATCCGGGGTTTCAGCCAGTAAATTTGTTAGAAACTGAGAGGTATTACTACTAAGGAAATTCTTTGTTGGGTAGGCCAGTTTCGGCACCCAAATTGTAGTTTGATATTGCTTAACAAGAAAACCCTCAAATAGCTGAACCGATTTTTCCACATTGGGTTTTTCCAAGGACATTAGTCCGAAGATAATGGTGTCATATGGTGTGTTTGGTTCTGTTTCTTTTTAGTTGCTGATCTGTAATATGTTGAGCATGCACTGGTGTTTATTTTCAGTATTTACATTGTAAATAACTTGTTAAGGAAAATAACAAGTAGGTAGGAATAAATCAGTAAAATACATGAAGGGTTTCTAAAGTGTCAGACTTAGAAATTCCAACAAAGAGTTGTGTTGTCACTGCCTAGAAAGGTGTTGCTGCCTGAAATGATCTATTGCTAGATCCTTCCTTGTTGCTCAAACATTTTTGGAAAATTAGTCCCAACCTCTACACAAGAAACCTGGAATAACCCACGAAGGAATTGGCCAAATGTTGACCATGGAATTTTGGCCCAAATTCCCCTTAGCTCCTCTAGCCGCTGGATGAGTTGGGACCTCAATTTGACCCCTTAGATCTGCCTAGCAAATTCTATAAAATTAGGAGTGTGATCCTTGCCCAAAACCCAGAAAAACCCATAAAGGGTTTCCCTTGGTTCCAACCTTCAAAAATTGACCTTTCACAGCTTGGCTCTCCTCCAATTTCGAATTTTGTTGTTGTGACTGATCCTATCAATCGATGCTCTCCCAACTCCAACAATCCTCCTCAAATCACCCTCCAAATGATCTCCCAACATCCCAGCTCCAAACTCTCTTGGATGGTGCTACCCCAAAGAGTCTCACTCCAATGATGGAGGAAATGGTGCAGTCCTGCGTGTGATGAAATGAGAGTTGCGTGTAGGATGGCCCTCTTGTCTGTAGATTCCCTCTATACTCCTTAAAATGATGAAGGATTCTCTTGTCTCCCCAACTTCCCCGAGTGCATCACGCTATGACTGTGCAATCCCTGCATTGTTGTTATTCCCCCTGCTGCTAGTACTCAACTTACAGTGGCTGTAAATCGTCTCCCTGCTGCTACTACGAACTGAAGTGAAGAAGAAATCCCTACAAGGGCTGGCACTCGAAGTCCACCAAAGAAAGGGTTGAGATCTCCACTTGGAGACACTCATGTACTAAATAGCACAGTAACCCGACTAAGCAACTCGAGCAACTAAGATTGAGTTCAATATGTCGAAAGATAAAATCTGCAAATGTGGAGAGTTTCCTTCCTTATATAGATTTCGTGGAGCACTTTTCCCTCCATTTTCCCTCTATCGTGGGTCCCTCACCTAACTATTGATTTCCCCTCCATGCAATTCGAACAAGGGAATGCATATTCCCCTAGTATGGGTGGCGACCACGTATACTTAACCATATCAAAATAACTTCTACTAAGTCTAGCATCCTAAAAAAATTGAATGGGCCTCCATCACCTCCAAAATTGGCCCCAAAATGTAGAAATTAATACTGCTCCAAAATAATTTAGAAAGGGACATGCCAGTCCTCCCCTCCCAAATGTTGTTTGTCCCCAAGCAAATTCAGTGTTGGACATTCAATTATGTGCTCGCCCTCTCAAGTAGCATTCTCAACCGGCAAGATCCTCCAATGCACCAAAAATCGCCTGTCCTCAAGTAATGCCTGAACAAGCATCCTCTCGAACTGATGCTCCCCACTGTCACTGCAACATGTGCCAGGGTCCCAGATGTGGCACTGAATCATCCCCGACTTCAGTACTGCCCTGATATGAAAGAATCCTTCAATACCAGGATCCCAGGCCATTTTGTCCAACATGAAGCTCCCCTCGCTCCATTCATTATGCTGCCCGGTGCAAATACCAAAAGTCCCCTGCTCCATCAGTAACTCACTAAAGCCCAATGGAATATTTGTATGATGTCCCCCTGTAGTAGTCAGCACATCCCTAAAGGTTATTGCACTTTGAAGAGCTGTGATGCCCCAGTTCCCTACTAGTCCCAGAGCGGTGCCACCATGCGGACACTGCGCTACTCTGACTATATCATACTCCCCATCATGCGTAGATAGTATCCTCCTCTCCTGGAACTCGATGGTGGAATATTAAAAGAGGTGAAACCAATGTTACAGGAAACGTCCTCTCCCCCCCCCCCCCCGGATCTAATGCCCGAAGCACGTACCATACGGATGCGTCCAGGAAGCGTGGCTCCGAAATTCTGAAACATGT
This sequence comes from Pinus taeda, assembly GCA_000404065.3. Classification (NCBI taxonomy): domain Eukaryota; kingdom Viridiplantae; phylum Streptophyta; class Pinopsida; order Pinales; family Pinaceae; genus Pinus; species Pinus taeda. The sequence goes on along the minus strand of APFE030975594.1, from coordinate 127,107 downwards.
TTCAGACTGATATAGACGCTTCCTGTAAATTCCAGAAGCGTCCCTCCAAAACGTGTTTCGGAATCTCCGAAGCGCGTTTCGTATGGTGTTTCGGCCATAAGAAGTGCGGCGCTTTGGCTGTATGAAGCGCAGTGCTTCGGAGGGTGAATTGTATGATTCTCATACAGTTCCATACACGCTTCCGGAAAGTGCACCACACGGCCTAAAAAAATCGACTTTCTTATTTTTTTATTTTTTGGTGAATTTGCTTGTTGGGGGTGGGTCCACCTTGGGTTAGGGTGAGGAATGAAGGCAAAAAAAATATAAATATAGCAAATACTCCCTCATAGTAATATTAAATTCTTAAAGTAAAAGTGACATTCTCCTTTATTTTTCATTTTCATCCTTTTACTTAAATTTTTAACATTACCATGAAATGACTCAAGATGTTTGAGAGTGGTTCCAGCTTCATTGGACATTATATGGAGAAAATAGAATTTCATATCCTATTCAAAATTCAGCAAACTTAACAGTTTTCAGGAATTCAGGATCAATGGGATTGTGGCATTTCATTAAATCATATCAAGTATGAAGGTATGCAATTAGCATTTAATCAAGAGCACCAAGCCCTATATGTACCCTAGTGTTGGTGGTGTTAATTGTCCAACTCCTTTGTCACTCCCTTAGCAAAAAATTACCTTTCAATCGAGTCAAAATCATCGATCAAGCATGTTAAGCTTTTTCTACCATATTTTAAGTCTTGAATTAGGTAGTTTGATCAAAATTGGGCAATGTTGACTAAAATCCCTAGATAATCAAGGTAGAGGCAAAGGCTAGACAAGAGGAGAACAATCTAGATTTTAGATGGTTGATGCATCTAAATGGTTGATGCTCGAATAATTAATCATTAATGTACAATGGATGTTATATCTATCTTGATTTATCCAAAAATATGCATGTTTTCATGTCTTCTACAACTAATTTGGTATTTGGGATGTTTGTTTTGAGTATAAATGCAAAAAAATATATATATATAGCAGATGCTTCGCTTCCTAGATTTTTGGAAAATGATGGTTCCGCATCCCCACTTCCAAAAAACGTCCCCGCTTCGTGCAACATTGGGCAAGACACATCCTGCTTGGGCATCTTCATGGCGCCAAGGCCTACCCATCCAGGTCTAACTCTGAACCTATGCAACAATAGAGAATGTATTGCCTCCCCATATGATGGAACCCTCTGTGAATCCCCATGTGTCATCCCAAAAGCAAACTATATCACTCTCTGCCACAACTCCGCTCATCACGAGTGATCTATCTATGAACTGAATCACTGCATCCCATAGCCAGACCTGCTGCAGCATAGCCCTGACAACCAATGGAATCCCTCTGTCCCTCATCTCTAGTCCATGCATGCCACCTATATATAGGCTCCATACATCATGACCTAATCTAAGGCATGCTAAACTATCTGGTGCCCGCCACTATGTAGTATTGTTTCCAGTGTGCCAAATAGGTAGCCAATGAATGCAACCAATAGATGAGTATCTGATATGCACAATCAACTCAGTATATGTGGATCCATCCTGCACCTGCCAACCATCGCCACTAGTTTGACTACCCGCCCCCTGGAGAATATGTCGATACATTGTGGGAACCCAAATACATACTGGACAACTATCTCAGCCGTACACAGTATCCTCTGCTCATGCATGGTCTAGACATGCCTAGTGGAAAGAGTGAAACATGTCTCCCGTGTGACCAACTCCCCAGGCATAGGATCAATGATGCATGATATGCCATCACTATCGGTGATTACCTCATCCCTCAACCTGTGGCTGTCAACTCGAGCACCGACTCGATGCCCCCACTGAGAAGTCTCTCCTCTATCGCACCAAGTGTCATCCAAATATCTTGGGTGAGCTCCCCGTCCCCTGCTTCTCATGCCTAGAGTGTCAAAGGACAACAACCAGATCGCCTGTTCCCGTAAGTGATGTAGAAGACGGTCAAGCGTGTGAGTCCCCGCAAATACCATAAAGTATCGCTATCTGTGTCCCCATCGATCCTGGGTGAACTACACCCAAAGGTATGCCCGGTATGTTCATCCATGGGTGTCCCTGGAGGCAACACTCCAAGACCTCGTTGTGCAACACCATACACCTCTGCATACCACCGATCATCCTAGTACTCTTCGACATGCCACTATACACCGCAACCTACCCCTGTACACTGTTGGATACCCTCCACTGCAGCCATGCCATCCTATACTGTCCCGCTTCCTACCTATGTCACTGCACCCCCGCATGTACTCAATGTGATATCAGGCACTCCCACTCCGTAACACAAGCCAACCAGTGTTATACTAATCAAGAAAAAATTGTGATTAAATCGTTTAATCGCGATTTAAAAAAAAAAAAACGATAAAATCGAGTGATTTAATCGGAAATTTTTTTTAGCCGATTTTTTCGAAAAAATCGGGGAATTTTTTTTTTTTTTTTTTTTTTTTTTATGAGGAGGTGATCCAAGCTACCCCTGTCACAAGTAGAGGATGTGATCTACCTCCTGTAGCTCCTAATTCTTCAGCTTCTAGAGAACAATGGAGTCTACTGCCAACTCCACTGACATCTACATCTAGAGGGGCAAAGGAAATCAATAGTATTAGACTTTAGTTATTTGGTTCATTTCATTGTATATGACATTATGACTCATGATATGATATACATTATTATATTTTTTGTTGATATTTTGACATTGAGTTGGGACTCAGGAGTCAGGACTTACTAGTCAGGACATGATTCACTGTTATGTGTGATTTTAGCACTAGAAATGATATTAAACATTTTATATATTAGTTCTTTTATCATATTTATGTGTCAATGTATTTAATTTATGTTGTAAATGGTTTAGATATTAAAAAAATTGAAAAAAAATGAATATTTTTGTACCAAACAATTTTTTCCCGATTATTACAGATTTTTTCCCAATTATTACGATTTTTTCTGATTTTTTCCCTGCGCCGAATTAATCCAGTTAACAATTAGTGCAACATTGAATCCAACACACTACAACACACGACCATGCATCTCCATGCCCACCTGTAGACCACTGCTCAATGCTAGGTGCTCCCACACATCCCTAGATGTGATGGCCTAGAGCTATGTCTCTACGTGTCAGGCTACACCACATCAGTATCATCACCTCCACCATCGCATCATTATCCCCGCCGATGAATGGATCTTCCCTCCAAAACCCCCTTGAGCGATCTGAGAAGTGACTCCCCTATGTGTCAGCAGTGATGCCACCACTGCTCTGCTCCTCTACGTCATCTATGCCCCACACAAAAGTGAAGAGTCCCTAGCTCCATTCAAGGCACCATCTAGTGGCCTGCCAATGCCACCTCCTCCAACAAACTCTTGCCAGAGTATGTTGATCATGTTAGTTTTTGGTAGCATCAGAAGTGCTCTAGCCTTGAAAATTGGTGGAGAGGCTAAGGCACATGAGTTCTAAAGAACCCAGAAACCGTTTGGTGAAATTCCACCCTAATTGTATTTTATTAAAATAATTATTTTTTTAACGGGGTTCCTAAGTCTAAACTTAGGGAAATTAAATATTAACGTGTATTAATCAAAATATGGGTGAGAATGATCTAGAAGGAAGATCAAGTCATGTTTTAATCTTAGTCGTTGATTAGAGACTTAATCTCGGCGTTGAAGACTCAACAGGGAAAGTATAAGATGGAGGCTTGGGGTTCATTTGGAAACACACACAAAGAGATTGAGGAAATCGATTTTCTGAGGTGAGAAATTCTCAGGAGGAAAATCGATTGGGGATATCTTACAGCTGAGACGCAGTGAGAATCCGGAAGGAGGACTTTCTGGAGAACACTGATAGAGAGAAGGAGAGAGCTTGCAGAGAGACAGGGCAGTAGCAGGGAGAGCTGATGTAGAAAAGCTTCCTATCACGCAGAATCCATAATTGTCAGAACAGCCGAACTGCGGAAATAGCCGAGAGAGTTGACGTAGAGGCAGCTTGGTAGCCGAGAGAGCTGATGCAAAAAAGTTGCTTGTCACACAAAATCCAGAACTGCCAAAACAACCAAAACTGTCAGGAACTGTCGGAACAGCCGAAAATGTCGGGAACTGCCGAAACAGCCAGGAGAGCTGATGTAGAGGGCAAAGAAGGTGACGCAGAGTCAGCGTAGAAATAGCTGGGGTTAGCTAGTCTTGTGCCGAATCAGTGGGAATTTTGTCAGGGGAAGCAAGGTAAAACTCAATCAGATTTTCCACCAGTATTTTCTCTGTAAAAGATTGCTAGATGAGAATCCTAGATTTGTATTCAAATATTGCTGTTGCTTAATAATAAACCCGCAGAACTGCTGCACCGGTTTTCTCGCATTGGGTTTTTCCGAGGACTATTGTGTCCAAGAATAAGTGTCATATGTATCTTGTTCTTTCCTCTGTTTTCTGTTTCATGAGATCAAACATTTAATTAGTGTAGGCTACAGAAGTAATTTTCTTCAGTGTTCATAAGAATAACTTGGTTAATGTATGTTAAAAGTCAAGTAGGTGAAGTAGATTCAAATTTGTTGCAGTGGGGGTTCTTTCGAGTCTAGGAATTTTCATATGGTATCAGAGCATTGATTTTGAAACAAGAAGAGCAGATCAAGTGTTGAGCAGTGAGGCCAAAAGCTGCACTTGGCAGCAATTCGAATCCCCTTGAACGGATTGTGCAACCCTTGTCGAGAAGCAGATCCGAGGAAATCTCTTTCTTAGTGAGACGACAGATAGGTACGGTTTCTAGTTCGTGAGTTTGCAGAGGCAGAGGGAGGGACACAGAGGCTCAGTGCAAAGCTTGAAGGGCGCAGTTTCTATCAAGGCAGAAATCCGCTAGAAAAGAACAAAGTCACGTAGAAGGGGAATTTTCTCCTCATAAAACTTTCCGCCAGAAAGTTCAAATTTCTCAATTGCTAAGCAACTGAGCAGTGCTAAGCAGTGACTTGAAGAGTCAGTTCGACAATTGGGTGAGATGGCATAGCACGGGCTCAAAGATCAAGACTAGTTGGAAGGTGCTTCCAACTATGTCATATGGAAGACCAAAATCTTAGTTGTTCTGGAGGTATATGATCTTGAGGCGTACGTCAAAAGTGTTGTAGTTGTTCCTGCTGACAATGATCAAAAGAACAAGTTCAAGGTCGAGCAAGGGAAGGCAAAGAGGCTCATTCTCAATGGAGTTCGAGATCGTGTGGTCTCACACTTGCAGGGCAAGGATAGAGCCCGAGAGATGTGGGAAGTCTTGTCGTCTCTATATGAAAGCTCTTCCGAATGGCAGAAGATGTGTTTAGAGCAGAAGTTGCAGCGGACCTTGATGCATAAAGGAGAAGAGGTGAACCTCTGTCTTCAACGTCTTCAGGACACTAGAGACCAACTTGTTGTAATGGGGTCCACAGTCCACTCCTCAGCGAACTGCAATGGTGAGGATAGCCCTGAATGGAGTCTCAGATGAATGGCAAGTTTTTGTCAAAAGCATATTGGGCTGAGAAAAACTACCTTCATGGGAGGAGATGTGGGTGGCTCTTCAATAGGAGTAGTTAAGGAGAGACCTAGTGAAGGTCAACCTTAGTGGTAGCAGTGGGAGTGGCAAAAAGACGAAGGAGGAGGAGGAAAACATAGCTCTAGCATCAAAAGGATAGCAAAAGCTAAAACGAAAGGACATTTCGAAGGTGAAATGTTTCAATTGTGGTGAGATGGGCCACTATACATCCCAATGTCCTTTTAAGAGAAAGGATAAAGATGAGAAACATGACCCTAAGGCTACTTCAGCAAAGATTGACGAGGATGAGTTTTCCATGAGTGCCTATGCATCTCCAGGAGGGAGATGGGGCGATATTGAGCTGTGTTTATGAGGACTACATGTGGGCAAGATCCTTGAGGAGTCCACGTCTTGGATCAATTCCTTGCTACAGGAGCCCAAGATTCAGTAGTACCAAGATGGAATAAGTGTCAGATGATGAAGTAGAGTGTTTGGAGGACAGATGCAGTGGCTTGGGACCAGAGACTAATCAACATAGAGCAAGGTTGGTAGCAATGTAGAAGATTCAAAGGGTCAGCAGTAGTCAGACTCCAACATTCATTGTATTATTGCTGAACATAGTTAAGTTCAACTAATTTTGGATGTTTTTCAGTTACTTCTCTCAACAACTCAGTTGCAGTACGGATGCAGTGTTAGTAGTGGCAGTGCTAGCAGCATAGCAGATGCAACATTTGAGAGGGAGTTGTAGTACAGATCCAGTAGTGGCATTGGCAGTGTCATGGGAAACAGTACAGTAATAGCAGCAGGACAGTGTTGGTGGAAGCAGCAGTACAGAAAGGAGGTGCTTCAGAAACAAAGCAACATGCACGTGGACATTTTTGCTAAAGCACTTTCCTTGCTAAAAGGGAGTGTTAGTTTTTGGTAGCATCAGACGTGCTCTAGCCTTGAAAATTGGTGGAGAAGCTAAGGCACATGGGTTATAAAAAACCCAGAAAATGTATTGTGAAATTCCACCCAAATTGTATTTTATTAAAATAATTAATATTTTTAATGGGGTTCCTAAGTCTAAACTTAGGGAAATTAAAATATTAATCGGTATTTGTGAGCACCAGTATTGCAGCAATAATGTTGCAACTACTGGGCCTCCTACTTTACTTTTATCAACCCGGTAGTTCGTAGCAAACTTGGAAGCGACGGTGTTGTATGCACAAGTACTAGTTCTTACTGCAAGCTATCACTTGGTCAGCTAGCGCAAGATCACTAGGAGCTCAAGCCAACTTCTATGAATTCCAAAAGAAGCTTTACGTGTGATGAAAGAAAGGAAAGCTCACTTTATAGAGGCTACTCTATTTGCAGAAAAATAAAGAAGAATGAAATATAAAGTAGCCCTAGCAAACCCTAATTAACCAACTAACCCTACTTTTGCAGAAAGAGGGACGAAAAACCATGAAATGAATGCCATTACCTACTTAGGCAGGAAACTACATGTATTCGAGCTATTTCTAGAAAGAAAGGAGAAAAAACATCTTTTTGGATTTTTATGGATTTTTAGCTAAAATTGTCATGTATGTAATGTATTGGTTTGTGAATGTGGCAGCGCTTAGGTGGCGATGGAGAGTGACTTTGGGATTTGCAAAGGTGTAGGAAGGTGTGGATGGGTCCCAGGAGGCCTCTGGTGGCCTTCTAGAGGCTTTCCCTGCAATCAGACTTCAAAAAGTCACCTACAAGAAAATCTACAGGAAGCTGCAGGGGATCTACAGGAGGTCTACAGGAGGATGCCGAGAGCAGTTTTGGAGGTTTTGAAGGTGGGAAAGCGGGTGGAAAGGGTAGTTGAAGGCTAGGATGATGTGTTAAGGTGTCTAGGGCTCATCAAGGATGTTTAGGAAAGAGAAAGATGGCTGGACTTGTTCAAGGAAAGAGAAGAAAGTTCATGAGAAAAGTGCAGAAAATTAGGGCAGATTTATGAGGGACTGTGGATGACCTGTGGAACATGGAGCAGAGAGAGAGATGGTGATGGATGATTGATTGTGAGGAGAAGATTTCTGCAAGAGCACTGTAACTCACCATGAGATTAAGAATGCAAAGAAACTAGCTACACAAAAACAGAACTGTTCATCAAGCTAATCTAAATTTTGATCTAGGAAAATAAATGTTGAACAATGCTATATGGAAAGGAAAGCATGAAAGGAGATTTATTGCAAGAACAAAAATGAGCATGGCAAAATAGATCTGAAGCAAAGCATTAACCTCTAAATCAAACTACAACACTAGAAATCCTATGGAGAAGGCAAATCTATGTTTTTATGGCAGCAAGAAGGTCTTGGCCTCATTTCATGGTCCCAAAGGGAGGAAAGGAGGCCAAGGCTCTGTTGATGGCCTTTTTGTATCTTTTCCTTATCACTATTAAACCTGCTACAACAAACTGAAATGGAAACAACCTTCTAAATCACCAAAAGCAACCTATTCTTAATCAAGAAAGAAATCTATCTAACAGCAACTAATTCATAAACTGAAACAAAACATATAAATACAAAACAAGAGGTGTTGTGCAGCTTGGGTTGGGCCCTAACCCAAGAGCTTTAGCCCTCTGAGGTAACTCAGTAATGGCTCAGAAAAGATCTCATCTTCATTATCAAAATAATAATAACATTCTATGAAATGGTCCACGAAAGTAAACTCGAAATGCGCTGAGCGAAGCTGCAACAAAAATGCGAAAATTTGACTAACATCTAACAACCTAATGAGGCCCTAGGCCACTTTATTTATACAACTGGAGCTCCCAATAGCTCCCTTAAAATCAGGGAGGCTTGGCTCCCAAACTTGAGATAGACAATAATTATCCTCTACTTGCTCGGCTGCCTCTTTGGTGCATTGATGTCGCTGCTTGTGCTCCGAACTTTCTGAAGGAGAATTCGAAGTAGGGAGTCATAAATGAGGGGGACACCCTCCTATAAATCCTCTCCCTTGTTTTCTTCAAATATTTGCTGCCAAATGTTCATTAAACCTTTGACTTTATCTCCAAAATTGACCAAAAATCTGCATTAAGCACACATTAGACTTCATGGCATAATGACCAACCCAACTCACTCTATTAGCATAAATATAATCAAAAACATGCAATAAACTAATGAGACTGGTGGATTAAGCTAATTTAGAAGGCAAAATGAGCCCATATAATTACCCATTTATGGGGCTCATCATCACACCCTACTGAATGTGTTGCTCATCCTCTGAGCAACTAGTCCATCTCTTCATCTTTGATGGCCCTGGTGGCCTCCCTGACATCCCATGCTTCTAATGTGAGATCCTCTTCTTTATCATGGAATCCTGCCTTTCTGTCCACCTCTTCCCACTGTTGTCGCTCTTCTTCCTCTTTTGCGCCCTCTAGCAGTCCTAGCAGCAGTCGGGGACTCAATTTGAGGCCAATCCAATTGACCCTCAAACTTTGCATAGAGTGCTTGTACAATGGCACTCTCCTCAATGCTTCTTTCATCCTGATTAGGGAGTGATACTCCTTGATTTGCACGCTGTGTAGCAGTGTATTCCACCTCCTCATACAAGCATGAATATAGTCATCCCCAAGCAATCTTTCCATGTCCTCAAAATGTGCAATGGCCTGAGCCTGATCATTAATATATTTAAGGGCAATTTGAGGATTATTTGCAAGTAGCTAGTGAGTGCTGATGAGAGCCATAGGGTTTGATGGCTCAGCCCTGATCATTAAAGGTTCATTTTGCTCTTTTGCCATCAACTTGTTTATTTTTTTTTGCCCTTTTCTCCTCATGATTCATCCATGATGCCATGGCCATGAGCTGCAAGTCCCCTGGCCTAGCATTGGGGTCCCATAGGTTCATATTGGTGAGGGTCATATTATGTAAATAGAACTCTACTATCTTTGCCTTGTCTTCTGCTAGACTTTGGTCACATAGGTCCATGAATTGCCTGTAATCCTGAAAGGGCATTGTGCCTCTTTGGGCCAAAGTCTTGATCTGAAACTGTAGCCACTGGTCTTTGAGGTATAGTCCATATGACTTTGCTGGTGTTCTGCACTGTAGTGCCTCCATAGACCAGCTGGCCATGCATGCCAATTGTGTTTCTTTTTCCTGCAGCTACCTTCTTAACATTTCATTTTCTATTTCCAAGTGTGTTCTGGCGATTTCCTCCCTACGTCTTACAGCGCTCAACTCCTTGCCCATTTCTCTAAGCTTGTTCTCCATGTGGCCAATATCTTCCACCCCCTTGGACTTGGCGATTTGCATCCATCTATGGCTCCTTATCCTTTCTTTTTCTAACTCAAAGAAAACTAGGACTACAAATTTCTGTGGAATGATTTTTCCCCCTTCAAGAAGATTGTAGTAAGAGCCCAAACTAGGTTGGGGGTCAGGTTCTTGTGCCTCTATTGTTTCCTCCTTCCCCTTTGTCTACTCTTCTGCCCTTTTCTCAAGCGTTTCGGTCTCCTGTAGCTTTGTTAGGGTCTCCTGTAGAGCAATCTGTGCCTCTTGTAGGACTGTTTTTTAGTCCTATAGTTGCACTCTTTCCTTCCAGGTGGAAGATCCGGGACTTCCTCTTTCATATGTGATGGGGGTTTTAGAGGGAGATTCTTCCCTCTTGATAGTGGGTGAATCTTCAATTATGATAGGCACTGTGGAAGATGGTTGTGGCTTCCCTGTTTTTATCCTAGTGCTTTTTCGAGCCCTGAAATACATTGATGGTTGCCTCTTCCTCTTTTGTTTGGGTTTCACTAGGGTGTTGAGGGCAACAAGAATAGATGTTGCCTCCCTTTCTAGGGTCTCCAGAGACACTTCTGCCTTCTCTACCCCTTTTTCCTCTGCTTTTGTCTTCTCTGCCTCTGTTGGTTTTGTTTCCTCTTGCTCTGTTTTGGTTTTTTATTCTCTGGTTTAGTTTCTTCCTTCTCTGTTTTGGTGTCTTCCTCCTCTGTTGTGGTTTCCTCTTCTTCTTCCCCTTCTTGTTCTTCCCCCACAATTTCAGAAGAACTGAAGTCATATGTGAGGGCCTTTATATCATCTTCTCCTGTCATATTTCTGAAGATTTCCATGCTATGGGGATTGTGAAGGTGTGTAGGGCTTCTTCCATTAATAGTTTAATTAACCCATGGTGAGCCAACTGATCTGGACCTTTTGCCTTCAACTTAATGCTGGAGTCTATAAGGGACTGCAGGAGAAAATAGGGGATGCTGAGTTTTTGGGGTGTGGAAGTGTCCATGCCATATCTCAGCTCATGTAGAAGTCTAAAATGGTAGCCATAAACTATGCTATACCTCCCTTCACAGGAAACGTACTTGATGATTTGGTAATTGACCTCATCCCAAGGGTAAGGTATGCTTGTTCTTCTAATGCCATTTTTGTCTTCTACAGGATGTTCATTTGGTTGGAAAAAGGTTTTCTTGGTAACTTGTCCCATTGGCTTCTCATCTTTGCTCTAAGGTAATCCAAGGGGAAGGCTGGTAACCCTACTGATAAATTCTAGGGTGATTTCCATGGTAAGACCTTTGAAAGTAATAGTGGCATGGGTCTTTGAGTGGGGTACTAGAGAAAGGGCAAACTCCTGAGCCACTTCTTCATCAAACCCTTGCAATTTTTCGAAAAATGGCATCCAATTGGCTCTGATGAAAATGGCTACCACCTCGGGATGTTCATGGAGTCTAACTGAATTTGTGGGTTCCTTCCTCATGAATCCCCCTATCATCTTGTCTATGCCCCTTTTGAACTCCCTAGCTAGAGATAGAGATAAATTTTTTTTTGAAGAAACAGGAAACAGAGGAAAACTGTGTTTTTTAAGAAAACGGGCAGAAATGTTTTATGGAGTTTCTTCTCGTCTACAAGCTCAATTCCTTCTTAAAATTATGTCATTTATTGCACATATTAATATTCAAGGTGGGTCTGTATAGAACCTACTTCTTCAAGCCAGAATTTGAGCAAAAACCCCGTGTTTCCTCTTGAAAAATTGCATACTGCCCCTCCTGTAGAACTGGCTGTAGGTGCTCCTGTAGGACCTGTTACCACTCCTGTAGAACGTCGATAGCAGAATGATGGCTGAAAACGATAAAGCACGATGGTTTCGAGGCTATGGAGGTGGTGTAGAGCTTGCTGCAGTTAAGTGGACGATGATGAAATGGAAGAAAAGGTGGTGAAGGAGTCTGGAGGAGGAGTACTTATGTCTTCTTTGAGATATTATCAGTGATGGTGAGAGTTGGCAAAAAGGGTACGTTTCCATATTTGGACTGTTGGTCCCCACTGTCGTGTCATCATGACTCCTCATGACTCCGTCCCGCAATCACTTCCCATCATTGCATTGGAGTTTGTATACCCGCCATTGACTGTCCTTTGGGTTTTCTGTGAGTTGACTAGGCACATGTGTGGTGACATCTCCGGATGAGCGCAGTCGACTGGATGAGGGTGGTCAGTTCACTGGCCACCTTTCTTGTTCAACCGTAACCATCTCATTCGTTTATCTAGCTTTTGAATTACACAGATGCAACAGAAGAGAGGGTTAGACCCTTACTTGCAAGCCGAATGTTTGTGTTGTGGTGCTTCTTGGTCCTTTTGCTGCTGCATGCTCGTATTTCAGTTGTTGCATGCCTATATCCCCTCTGTTGTATGCTTTTTGCTCCTTGATGTGTGGCTTGTTTGCTTTGTGCAAGTACCCTCTGGCTAGATCTTGCTTTAGACATCCTCTTCAACCCTATGGCTCCACCTATTTTGCTGCTGAAGCTTGATTTTAAGGGGATCAGCTGCTACAGGAAATCCTACAGGAGCACCTGTAGCTGCTTCTCCCTTTAAAATTTTTAGCTGATTCTTGTGCTGGGAGTTGTGAAGATGCTACCAGAGATGTTGATGACGATGGAGAGGTATTTGGTAAGCTGCAGGTGAGATTTGGAGGTGTTGTTCCTTTCATTTTTATTTGTTTTAACTAGTTTCTGTGTTTTTTTTTAGCATGAAGGAAAGAAATCAATGGTGATAATGTGGGGCAAGTGTGGGATGGATGGCCAGGAGGGTGGACAGCTGTAGGAGGGCCTACATGCTCTTCATGAAACTTCCCAGCTCCTCAAACTGTTTTTAAAATCCATTTCAAGCTCTCTGTGATTTCTACAGGAGCTTCCTGGAGAACATACAGGGCCTCCTGTAGGATACACAGTCTTCAGAAGAAAAAACAAAGTGAGGTGGAAGAAAGGTCAGAAATGATGGAGCAGAGTGTGGAGGAGGTGAAATAGGATTTATGGCATCTCCTCTTGCTTCCTATGGTCCACTTGTAACCTGCAATGCATTTTAAAAGTCAATTTCCTCCTTTTTTTCTTGAAAGACAACTAGGGTGCCTCAAGTAGGTTTTCACCCTAATTGCCTGCCCTGGGTGCCTCCAAGGGAGGTTTTCACCTAGAGATCTTATTCTCTCTTTTTTTTCTTTTTTTTAATCATCATTGGGCCGCCTCAAAAGAAGTTTTCAACCCAATGATGGGACTCAAGCGCCTCATGGAGGTTTTCACTTGAGTCCTCATTATTTTTCTTTTTTCTACTTCTTCAGTGAGTGGGTGGAGTGAAGGCTAAGACCTACTCCACTACCATCACTGTCTTATTCAGATCCTCAATGAACTCTCGCTTAGAGAGGGGCTTCTTGTAAATTTTCAACCATTAGCAAACTTAATGGTTTTCAAGATTTCATAGTTTGGGGGTTTGCAATGTTTCCATTTGATTCTATCATGCACAAGGGTATGAGATTGGCATTTGATCAAAAGCATGAAGCCCTTTAAGAACCTTGATGTTGGTGGCATTGATTGTTGAACTTTGTTGATGTTGGTGGCATTGATTGTTGAACTTTGTTGATGTTGGTGGTATTCATTGTTGAACTCCTCTACCATGTTCTTAACAAGAATGCACTCTTCACTCAAAGGAAAACAATTGGTTAGGTATGCTAATCTTTTTTTACCACATTATAAGGTTGAGGAGATGAACCCTTCACTCAAACCAAAATCATTGGTTAGGCATGTTAAACCTTTTCCATTTCTCTCATGTTATAACGTTGAGCAACCCAAGTCTAAAGACTATGAGCTAGATGATGTTTATGTATCTCTTGTTGATGATGTTTATGTATTTCAAGTAGCATTGAATCAATGGTGAGTTTCATGAGTGACCATGTTGATCAATGATTTGTAGTTTTAATGTCTATATTTGCTACTACTACTAAAGTTGTAGAGTTTTAGGAGTCCTCAAACTCTGAGCCATATTATTTATGTAGCTCACGTTGATGCTATCTTTTTAGTAGTGGTGATGAGTTTGATCATGATGAGGAGTGATCATGTTGTTGATCACTAATATGTAGACTTGTAGTAGGTTAGTGACCCATAGCTCAGAGCATTGTTTTCAGACCCTAGAGGCCATTTAGAGCCTCATTGATTATGTGTTTTGTTGCAGATATGTATTGCACTTGATGCCATTTTGATATATTCACCTTTACATGGTAATAGATGAGAAAACCTTGCATATTTTGTTTCTGTTGGCTTGGAATCATGGTTTTAAATCTTAAAAATAATTTTTCATTAAAAATGAATTATTTAATGTATTTTTTAAAAACCAGTTCATTTAGACCTGACTAGTCCCGGTTCGAAACTCGGTTAGGTAGACCGGTCCGGTCACTGATTCCTGTTTTTAAAACATTGACTGCTACCCATGGCCCTGCTACTACCACTGCTACATCCGTACTACACCTCCCTCTGCATCCATGTTGCTGCCCATGGCCATGCCACTGCCACTGCTGCATCTGCACTATAACCCCTATCATCATGCTGCATCATGCTACCCATAGCACTACGACTACTAACTGCTGCACTGCAACTCAGTTACTGAGAAGTAAGTACCTGATCTCCTAACTCTAACATCTCTGTCAGGCTAGAGACACCCTCAATATTGAAACTCCCTCTGTCGCTGACAAGTGCTCCCTCTCTGACCTCTATGCTGTTGCAAAACCTCCATCCATCTCGCACCGTTGCACACCTTTCTGTGCCATCCTGCACTGTTTCAACACTCGTGTTTCTCGCATTGCTGCCTCATGCTGTCCTAGGAATCCTGCACTGTAGCTCCCTCTATCATTCCATCGACATTTGTCTCTAATGACATCCGCCAATACTGCTACTCCTCTTCGGGGCTCCCATAGCAAGGTCTAATCCAAGAGGCTGGGTACCTCGAGGATCTTGCCCGTCGTGTGTATGCACTCATGGCACAGTCGTCATCTGTCTCCACTTCCTTCTCTACCCTTGCTGGCACAACCTTGGTCTCAGAGGCCTCTCCCTTGCTCTTCTTCCTTGGACACTGGGTCGCATAATGACCCAGCTCCCCACAGTGGAAGCATTTGACCTTGGAGAGGTCCTTCTTCTTCTGCTTATCCTGCTTTCCCTCAGATGCTAGGGCAGCATCCACCTCCTCCTCCTTCCTAATTCTGATCCTCTTGTCGCTGCTTCCTGCCTTGCTCAACCTTCTGATCTCTTCTTAGCGAAGAGCAGCCCACATTTCCTCCCAATCTGGAAGGGTCGCCCTGCCTAGTATGCTCTAGATAAACACCTCCCAGTCTTCTGAGACTGTAATCAAGGTTGTTCTCACCATCAATTCTTGATCCAGCGTGGCCCCTATGGAAGTCAGCGATCCTAGATCTCCTTCAATCGACCGAGGAAGCAGTCGATCTATTCTCCATTCTACATTTGGTATGATCGAAGTTGATTTTCTAGTAACATCCTTCTCTGCACAGAAGTATGTTGGTATAATTTATTAGGGCCTCGCACATCTCATTTGTCGTTTCCCTTTTGGCAATATGTGGTACTACATGGTCCTTGACCCCATCAAGGATCATGCTCTTGGCCCTCGCCATTGCCTCCTCATACTTGTCATTATCAGTTGGGTCAACTGGGATAGCTATCGTCCTCAAGGCGAAGTGCTTGACACGATTCATATCTAGAAGGGATAGGATTCTGGCCTTCCAAACTACAAAGTTTGAGGCTCCATCCAATCTATCCTGGTCTCTTACCCCGTTCACCGCCATCTCGCTGCTCATCTACTTCCCTCCTGGAAGTTCTCGGTATGACTCCCTCTAAGCCTCGATTTCCCTCCTGGAAACCCTTCTGCCAATGTTGAGATGCCCCCACTCCGATCCTTAGTGCCGCTGCACCACTAATCCACATTTCTTGGCTAGAAACCCTCGATAGCAACTCCCTCCTCCTTGGTCTTGCCCTATTAGGTACTATTCTGATTACAGTACCCCACCAGCTCCACTTTGCAACTTACCCACAGCCTCCTAAACCCAACAAACTAAAGGTTAGAGCTCCTAGGCTCTGCGCAATCCTAGTACCGGCAAATCAGCTGGCTCAGCCAATTGCGTCAGCCCTCCTAGCCTCTGCGTGAGCCTATCTTTGCCTCCCTTAGCCTCTGCATTATCTCTTCCTGGCTCAATCTTGATGACGCAGGCACTGCGTCACCCCTTCCTTGCTGCTACTCTGCTAGGAACAACTTCTGTCACTCAGAAGAGCTGTTTTCTGCTGCTACTACTCTACTCGGCTGATGTCCTTAGTTCTCATGTGATCTGCAACCACGTCCTGATACCATGTTGGAATTTCTAAGTCTGACACATTAGGAACCCTTCATGCACTTTACTGATTTATTGCTACCTACTTGTTCTGTTAATTAACAATTTATTTGCCATGTAAATACTGGAAATAAATACAATTACATGCTCAACACATTACAAATCATCCACTAAAGGAAACAGAAAAAAGCACACAAGTGACACCGTTGTTTTTGGACTAATGTCCCCAAAAAAACCCAATGCGGGAAAACTGGTGCAGCTATCTGAGGGTTTAATTTATGAAGCAGTTTTAGAACACAATTTGGGTGCCAAATCTGGCTCACCCAACAAAGAAAAAATATTGGCAATAGTACCTCTCTACTCGGAAGCAGATATTCCAGCTAAAACCCCGGATAAACACTCCAGCAGCTCCACAGCTCCAATCTGCCCCACGAAACCCCAGCGTCAGCCTCTAGGAACTGTGTTAACCTCTTTCCAGCCCAGCATTAGCCCAACATCACTCTGGCTTGGCTTGCATAAGCCTCTGGAGGCACTGTGTCAATCATCTGGCCCTCTGCGTCACCCACGCTGGCTTTCTGAGGCACTGCGCAACTCCTGGTTGCCTTTGCATGAGCCCTGGCTGGCTCTGCGTGAACTCTTGGCTGCCTTTGCGTCCCTCTCAGGATACTACGTTGATCCTCGCGGTGTTATCTCTACCTCTCTGCTTTTGTATTCACTGACCCTCAATTGCAACTCTGATCACTCTCAACTTTCTCAGCAAACCGAGCCCCAAAAAGTCGAAATCTTAATCTCTTGGTGTGTTCTCCAAGTGACCCTCAAGCCTCCTCTTATACTTTTCTCGTTGAAAAATCAACAACCAAGATTAAGTCCCTAATCAACGGCTAAAATTAGATCTGGTTTGATCCATGACTTTTGGACCATTCTAACACAGTTTTATATTAATTCAAATTAATATTTTATTTTCCCTAAGTTTAGACTTAGGGACTCCATTAAAAATATTAATTATTTTAATATCTCCCAAACTGTTTGGAATCTACCCAAACGCTTTCTGGGTAGTGGAGATCTCATGTGCCTTAGCCTCTCCACCAATTTTTGTGGCTAGAGCACATATGATGCTACCCCAAATCAACAAAAAACCAAAAGAGTCTGTCCATAAACTGGTCGGCCACTGGTGTTGACCAAGACTCCCCTAACGAATGTGCACGCTCAACTCCTAGGTCAACTGCACCATCCTGGTTGTAGTCAACCGACATACATGGGAAATGATAGGTAGTCCCACCTGGAACCCAATGCCAATCTACGTTGCTGGTATCCCCAGTGCCTGCTAGCTCCTGCTGAGCTACACCCAAGTCCACCACCATCTCCATAGCCCACTCCACAGGGTACCAACTCAAAATCTCTTGCCATCCAACTCCAAGAGAGGGATCGAAAGCATGAACGCTAGCACATAGACCAACCCCAAATGAGGGTGTTGCACCCTGTGCAACTTAGGTCGTCTCATCTCGCTACCTTGGTCAACACATGAAACCTGACTAGGTTGCTATGTCTCTCTCTGTCCAATGGGTAAAGGTAACATCATAGTGTTTCCAACCCCAACTATGTATGCTTGAAGAGCGTCGCTCTCTCGCCCCAATGTGCACTCTAGCTACACCAGTAGGGAATCCAACCTCTCCCCAACATGAATCAATTTGGTCGTGGACGCGGCACAAACTGCTCTAATGCCCTCCAGCTCCTCATTCTGTTCCAGAATAGCCTCTTGTACTGATAGGACCTTCCCTTTTAATGCTAAGAGGTCGGCCTGAAACTGATGGAACTAACATGGGCATATACCACTTGTAAAATCAGTCATAGCTCCAAATACCTCAGCAGCTATTGGCATCTCATCCATGGGTGGCACCTCCTCAATAGACATCTCTATGTGTGTAGGCTCTATCCTTTCCACTAAGGTGTCAACTGGGGCTATCAAAGAGGTCCCTAATAAAGGCGATTCCTACACCACACCAGGTATATTGATGTACTCCTCACCATCCTGTGGGCTCTCGGCATCATGCTCAACCTCCTCCTCAGGCTCCTGATATCTAAAGCCAGGTCTCCACCAGCAAAAGCGTCCCTGGTCTCACCCTCGAACCATATCTGTCCTGCCTACTCCTTCTCAAGAGATCTGGTGCCCTAATCTGGTCGACTTCCCCCACATGATGTAGATGGTTGCACCCCCACGGCCTACTCACCTCTAATGTCTATGTTGTGAGGGTGAGGATGGGTTTGGTTAGTCACCCTCCTCAACTGGGCCAATCTCTCATCGTCCCAATGAATTCTACCCCAGAATTTCCACATATTGGGTTTCCCTTGAGCCATGGGTTTGTCTGTGGTTTCCCCCATAACTATGCACTCATACCCAAAGCTTCCATGATCTTCTGGCTAGTTTCCCACAGTTGGCCCAAGATCATGCTCTGATACCACTGTAATGTTCCAAACTAGGAAAAATAGTGCTATGCAAAGCGAACAATAAAAACAACACCATAAAATTAAATCAAACCATCAGACCACAAAATTGGCAACCAAACTGCGTTGTCTACTCATTTTATTAAATGGGAAGAGGTGTACAACAAAGTGTTGGAATGTGTACACCTAGGCTTGCTCTAGGCAAGCTAGCAAAAGCCCAAAATGATCAATGGAACACCCTCCTCAAATTTGCTAGTAATCTGGGCCAAGAGCTATGTTGTTACTGCCTAGAAAGGTGTTCCTGCCTAAAATGATATGTTGCTAAAGCCTTCCCTATTGCTCAAAAAATTCTGGGAAATGAATCCCAACCTCTACGCAAGAAACCTAGAATAATCCATGAAGGAATTGGCTAAATGTTGACCTCATAAATTTGGCCCAAATTCCCTTTAGCTCCTCTAGCTGCTCGATGAGTTAGGACCTCTGTTTGACCCCTTAGATATGCCCGGAAAATTCTATAAAATTAGGAATGTGATCCTTGCCCAAAACCCCAAAAAACCCAAAAAAGGTTTCCCTTGGTGCCAATCTTCAAAAATTGACCCTACACAGTGTGACCCTCTAATTTCAAATTTTGTTGCTGTGACTGATCTTGTCAATCTCTTCTCTCCCAACTCTAGAATTCCTCCTCAAATGGCCCTCCAAATGATCTCCCAGCATCCCAACTCCAAACTCCCCCGGATGGTGCTGCCCCAAAGAGTCTCACTCCAATGACTGCAAAGTCATGGAGGAGATGACGCAATCCTACGAGTGATGAAATGAGAGCTGCATGTAGGATGGCCCTCTTGTCTGTAGCTTCCCTCTATAATCTTGAAAATGATGAAGGATGCTCCTGTTTCCCCAACTTCCCAGAGTGTCTCACGCTGTGACTACGCAATCCCTACGTTGTCGTTACTCCCCCTGTTGTTGGTACTCGACTTACAACTATTGTAACTCATCTCCCTGCTGCTGCTACGAACTAAGGTGAAGAATAACTCCCTTCTAGGGCTGGAACTCAAAGTCGACCGAAGCAAGGGTTGAGATCTCTGCTCGGAAACACTCGTGCTAAATAGCACAGTAACCCGACTAAGCAGCTCAAGCAACTAAGATTGAGTTCAATATGTCGAAAGATAAGATCCCCTAACGAGGAGAGCCGTCTTCCTTATATAGATTTCGTGGAGCACTTTTCCCTCCATTTTCCCTCCTTCGTGGGTCCCTCACCTAACCATCGATTTCCCCTCCATGCAATTCAAACTAGGGAATGTGCATTTCCCTAATATGGATGCCCCCCCACGTATACTTAACCACATCAAAATAACTTCTACTAAGTCTAGCCTCCTAATAAAATCGAATGGGCCCCTATCACCTCCAAAATTGGCCCCAAAATGTAAAAATTAATACTAATCCAAAATAGTTTAGGAAGGGACATGAAAATTATATTGATAATTCAACCAAGCAATAACAAATTTGGCCTTTTCAAACTTTAGAACCTCAATAATTCGTCTCGTTATGATGCTTGACTGACATGGGAGGCTAGAGATTTGGCCCAGTTCTATTTACAGTTGTTGAAATTATAAATTTCAACTCTGTCTGTCTCGCAATGCGAATTTTATGGCTTGCTTCACATGCACGTGTTTTGACTGTTGGTTGACTTTGTGTTCTCCTTAATATTTCCTCTATATTAACGTGCAAGGGGCATTGGTGCTGACTTCTACAATAGTCACATGGCCCAACGAAACTTGATGGAGTTTGGCTTCAGAGAATTAAGGAACTTGGCTTCTATGAGCTCAACTTCAATAAAGATAAGAGAAATTTTGTCTTGGCACAATGGTAATTTTGTCTCCTGCAATACTTGATAGATCCGCCCAACAACTTTACAAAAACTATAATATTCCAGTGATACAATCTACTGTACAGGGAACTTGGTCTTCTAAAGACAAAATTTGGCCTCCCGCAAAATGAATCTCAGTCTGCTCCAGGAATGTGATCTGCAATCTCCAGAAAATATATTTTTCTGCAATAACCCTCAAATAATCCTGCAGACAAATTGGAATTTGCCTATAAAAACCCTCAAGCTAGAAGTATACGCAACCCTGATAACACTGTAATGTCTCAAACAGAATATTTTGCTAAATTTGCAGAAATCAAACTCAACCCAAATTTCATCATTAAATTATCATTCATTTAATAGAAGATTACCATGTCAGATAAAACAAACAGAGCACTGCAATCCAATGACATAATGAACAAGAAAATTGTTAGATTTTATTATAATGGATAAACTGGGATTATATACATATATAACCAACATAGCTGAGATGAACGTTGGCCTCCAAGATAATATGTTGCACTACACCGACCTCCAAAACCGAACTGAACTACCACTGCTAATCTCTCTTGTGAATTCTAGATGAATTCGCAAAGGGGAGATGGGTGCTTGCCCGATCTCACTAAATCAAATGAGGGTGTCCGTCCTGGGGCCACCAAGGAAGTAGAGAATCAAGTTCCCAACCTCTCATACAAGAAGGAATATCAAATCCAAGACGTCCCCCAATGGCCTCCTTCTCCTCTTTGATGGACCCCTCTAAAACCTCCTATTTTATTATTATTTTAATCATAAAGTACTTTTCCCTCTTTTATTCAATTAAATATTCTTTGTAATGCGAGAAAAAGATAAATTGGCCACCATGTCTCCTCAAGTCATTGAAACTTACATCTAACCATCCCATCCCGTAGATCTTCTCGTTCTGTATCCAATGAGCTATTACGCTAAGGTGTTTTTTCAGGTATTCCTTCTGGAATACCACCTTAAGCGTAATTAATTGAGCCAGGCCCAATAATAACTCTATTTTTCGGATGTTGTCGTAATGCACTGGAACGAAAGGCAAATTGTAAGGATGATGGAATATACCAAGCAAATGCCATCAAACCTCATAGAAGCTCCTCAAAACCCCTCCAAAAGCCCCCGGTCCCGCTAATGACACCAACCTGCACCTGTGACCTGTCTACCCCCAACTCTGAAAGTCAATCCTAACCATGTCATAAGGAACGCCAAGAAAAGGAACATTACAATTAGGATATGTAAACAAGTTACCTCACTTATGTTGTAATATTCCTAACAGCATTATTAAGTGAATAACATAAACATGCACTATGACAACAACTAGGAAATTCAATACATACATAGGAAATCATAACACGAGAGGAAATGCACCAACAAGCAAATCCAAACCCAGGTGATGATCAAACTGCCCAAATGTCAGATGAGCTCCCCACCATCATTATGCACTAGCCAAAACAATTATTGCCACTGCCACTGTAGGTGAACTGAGATTTTGGCCCTCAAATCTACTCCAAATATTCTGCGAAATTAAATGTAGTCTATCCACCCCATCACCAACAAAACGTAGAAATATCTTATAGACCCAAGTGGTGGAAATAGTCCTCGGGTGAATTGCACCCTCCTCCAAAAATTTATGCTGCTAATTGCTGAATGGAAATATGAATCCTACCCTCAAAAGTGCTCATAAAATTCTGTAAAATTAATCCTAGCCTCCTCTCACCAAACCCACAAAAACCCATAAAGGATTTAGGCTGAATTTGCCAACTCCCGGTGACTCCCAACAAGTATAAATTGTTCAAATTGGCCAGAAAACACCCTATAGTTAAGATACTGCTGAATTTGGCCAAAATCTCCCTCCAAGAAATCCTCCCTAACTCCTGCAAATTTCTCCCCTCAATCACTAAGCAGATCATAGCTTGAATGCTCCCCAAATTTTGAATCTCTACAAGTGCACAAAAGTTGCTAGTAAACCCCTGGGCAGAACCTAGAATAGATAAATTCGGTCCTCCAAAATGCAGCACTCTCGGCCCTACAAATCCCAAAGGAAAAACTCGTCCTCCTTATGGATAATTCTACAGCGAGCATGGCTGAAGTGGCTGCATTTGGGGGAGTACTGCTACAACACTACACATCACATGTCCATTGGTATGTCACCTTTCTATGCTTTGTATTGATATCATCCTTTATCTTTTGTTGACGTGATGTTTGGTGCTAGCAAGGCTCCGAGAGCCAAGATTTGGATTCAAGAGAGTCAGGATATCCTCCGAGCTCTCAAGGATAATATGGCTACAGCGTAGAACCAGCAGAAGTTGTATGCTGACAGGGGTAGGGTAAAGAGACAGTTTGTGGTAGGGGACTTCGTCTACCTTTGATTACAACCATACCGACAATCGTCACTAAAGCAGAAGGGGGTTGAAAAGCTCAAGCCCCGCTTTTATGGACCATATACGGTGATACGCTGGATTGGACAGGTTGCGTATGAGTTGGTGCTACCCCAAGGCAACAAGATTCATAACATCTTTCATATATCATGCTTGAAGAAGGCATTAGGGCAACATGTGATAGTGACAGATGAGCTACCACCCACGAATTATGAGGGGCATTTGGTGTTGCAACGAGAGGCTATTATTGATACTATGGAGAGGTAGCTGCGGAGCAGGACGGTCCAGGAATTCTTGGTGAGGTGGAAGAATTTACCGGATGAAGATGCCACTTGGGAGAGTAAGGAAATTTTGCAGTATCCATCACTTCAATTGCTTGAGGACAAGCAACATTTTTCCGGGGGAGACTATAATATTCCTAATTAGCCATGGCTAATTGGAATATTAGATTTTTGCTCATTTTTCCTTTTATAGTTATTTATAAATAAAAAGGTGAGGAAAGGGGGATATAACTCACTTTTATAATAAAGTCACTCCCTAGTAGCACAACGTTGTAACTTAAAAAGGGAGCCAAGGGGGCCAAGGGACCACGTAGAGGAGGGGCCCACATAGACACTTGGAGGGACTGCGCAGATGGAGAGGAGCACGTGGCAAAGAGAGAGGCTACGTTGGAGGAGGTGGGCCTTAGGGTTGAGAGGGACCAACGTTATAAAGGAGAGAAGAGCCTCCTCATTTTGGCATTTGATTATGTGCATTTGAGCTAGTCACTTAGACTTAGAGCACGCTGGCCGTTTAGCCTGTCTGCAACATTGTTTAGTGCATCGAGTGTCTCCGTTCAGAGATCTCACCCTTAGCCCCGGGGGACTTCGAGTGCCTGCTCGGGCAAGGTAGTTTTCAACAGTCTTTTGCAGGAGGATTGATCTTTGGAGTGAGGAGGAACTAGGCATTTTTGATAACTGCGCAGTCTTGAGAGAGCAACGCAGTTCTTTTGGAAGGAGTTCCTGATTGGGATTTTTGCGGTGGATTTGAGCTGGGAGATTGAGCAAGGGATCAACCCTTGCATATTGGAGGATTGTGGCAGAGTTTCGGGTGGAGATTTGGAGGGTTCTATTCAGTGGAAGCGCAAAGCCTTGAGGGATTGCATAGATCCTCAAGGGGGTGATTTTCAGGAGTCGGCTATTTTAGAAAAGCTTTCTGGGTTTTTCTGGATTTATGGAGTAGAGGCTGATTCCAGAGTTTCAGCATTTTCTAAGGAGGGGAACAACCCCAAATCCTCACTTGATTCCATGCAGTAGCAGCAGCACAGCAGTTCTCCAACAACATGGACGCAGTTCAGAGAGAGGCCATTTCTTTACTATTCTGAGGGTATTTCTTCACTTGCCTTGTGCAAGTCGAGGTGCCATCTTCCTGATCACCTCCTGTACTCTTTCCATTACTCAGTATAATAAAATGGCTTAGCATCTCTCTCTGCATTTCTTGAGTATCTGCATTTATTCCATGTTTACATTATTATATGTTGCACCACTGTTATTTTTATCTCTTTGAGCTTCCCGATTACTATATCATTTGTACGTATTTGGTTGGAGTTTGCTTGGGTTTGAGGGATATCCCTGAAACGGGATATTACATTTCTAGATGATTTTTCCCTTGACTTAATTAATACTGATTAATTAACCATATTCCCTAAGTTTAGACTTAGGAAATATTTAAAAACTAGTTAATAATCTAATTAAGTCATTTCTAGGTCATCTGTCATCTGTGATAGTTGGAATGTTTTTTGCTCCTCAAAGGTTAGGAAATATCCTCCAATTCCCCTCCAATCAAATCCCAAACAATCCCAGCTCCTCACTCCCTCTCACCGGGCCTCCCACAAACAGCTCCACAACTCCTTGTGTAGGCATGAGGAAAAATGACGCAGGCCCAACCACGCAAATTTGTTCTGCTAAGAAAGGAAACATTGCTCCTGGAAATTTCCTCCTCTAACAAGTATTTATGTGAGGAAATATCCCAACAATGACAGATCTCTTCCCTCCGACACAATACCTCTCCAAGCTCTGTGTAGCTCCCTTTCCTGCTTGCCAATCATGCCAAAAACTCATGCTACTGCGTGGTATCCTCTGCTTCCCACTAATGCCAAAAACTCATGCTACTGCATGGTATCCTCCCAACTTCCAAAGATGAGTAGAATTTGCCTCCCCAGGGTGGCACTCGTGGTCCACCGAAGAAGAGGGTGTGATTTCCCCTTGCAAACCTCTGGTGCTAAACAATACCTGTGACTCAGCTGAACAACTTGAGCAACAATGTGTAAAATGACAAATTATCAAAAGTGCTCTATGTTGCCTTCAACCTTATTAATTTTAGATAACAATGGTATGTTCTATGCTTAAGAGCAATTTTACTTCAATTTTCTTATTAGCCCAATATCAATATCCAGATTAGCAATCACATCAACATGATAGTAAAATGCAAATAAAACATAAACAATAATAGTGGAAGACAAGCCAAGACAAGAGGGCACAAGATATGGCGCTAGCCAGGGACAAACCCCAATGTGGGGAAACCCTTTGATCAATTCTTCTTATTATTCTTCAAAAGTTCAGCAAAGATAGACCATACAATATGAAATATTCACTTGCCCAACCACAGTGAAATCTATCCCAACAAACAACAGCTACAAAAAGCCTTAACCAAAAAGTCAACAGTGGTCAACATGGAAGAATTTGACCTCCAAAACAGCTCGGTCAAACTTTGTCAACTAGGCCTTGAGCAACAAATCAAATCAGCCCAAAAAGAGTCCAAAAATATCTAGTCAACAAAAGTCAATGCTACAATCAAACAGTACGGTTTGCCTCGTTTTCTATGCCCAAAAATGTGGCCTACCCAAACAGAGATAACCCTCACAAAACCACAGTCAAACATGTCAACATTGCTCATCAAAAACCCTTCCTGCAACTTTGGTCAACGCAGGAACATAACTACCCTTCTTCGCATGTGTGGAGAGATGCCTCAAAAATCCGTACCCAATCAATGTAGGAGAGAGAGATGTGAGTGAGTGAAGTGTCTAAATGAGGAGGAGGCACCTTGTATTTATATGCAAACGTTGAGGATGAATAGACATGACTGTTGGGCTTTTGAGCCTACATTAGTTTGTTGGCCGACCTTGACAATTTGTCCATAAACAAAATAAATTCATATTGCATTTGTATATGTCAAAATGAGATGATCTTTAGATCAATCCTACACCTCTCAGAGAGCGGAATCCAATAAAAATATCAGTTGCCTCATATGAGTTGTTCAAGGTGAAGTTTGGCCCTAGTTGGCAAATTTAACACTCCCTCTCAACTAGGGAGAACTTCACCTGCCAAACTTTCTGACAATCTGTACCATCCCTGTCTCTACTCTGCTGAACCATAAAGAAACAAGAAATGGTCGAGAATGTATCATACATTCTCCACTGACCCGAAGTCAGTCTCCAATAATCAAGAGTGTGTCATACCACTCTCAACTGACCTGAAGTCAATTTCCATTGATCAATATCAAACATCCTAGCATAGGGAGTACAGTAGTACACAATGCATCCATCAGTAATACAAGGGTCCCTATCATCATTTCCCTACTCATTGGCTAGATGAGAGGTACTTCCCATAAGTCCTAGACTGCACGGGTAGGATGTGCCGACAAGAGAAGGTGAACCACTCATACTACACCATAGGAGAAGGTGAACCACTCATCCTATTCATATCTCAACATGGGGTATCACAGAGGAAGGTGAACCACGCACACTCGCCCTATGGTCGCTCATCGCTCCAAGAAGTACCCCAAGCCACTAGAGCTCCTAGAGCTCAACATGCATCTCATACGGGACTCTCATAAAAGGGTCTGTCCACAACTCCAAGTCGTTCACGAAAGGTTAAGAATTTGACCTTCCCCAGGGGCTTCGTAAGAATATCAGTGCTAATTATCAGTCCCAGTATGACAGGGCCTTATTGATCCCCGTTGTACCATATCCGAATAAAGTGGTACTTGATATCAATATGCTTGGGGTGGTCATAAAACACGGGATTCTTAGAAAGACAAACCAACTTTGGTTGTCGTAATAGATCATGGTGGCATCCAACACATGTCCAAATAGCTCACTAAAGAGCTTCCTCAACCAAACAGCTTCACAGAAGGCCATACTATCAGCAATGTATTCAGCCTCAGCGGTGCTCAAGGCAACCAACTTCTACTTCCTGCTCATCCATGGTATCGAAGCAAAACCTAGAGAGAAGCAACATCCAGATGTGCTTTTGAGATCCACCAAACTGCCAGCCCAGTCTGCATCAAAATAACCATGGAGCCTCACATTCTCGGTAGTGTATCTCAATCCATAAGTGATTGTTCCCCGAAGATATCTCAAGAGATTCTTGGCAGTAATCCAATGTATGTGATCAGGCTCGACCATAAACTGACTCAATGTATTCACTGCAAAACATATGTCTGGACGGGAGTTCACCAAGAACATCAGGGCCCCAACGACTTGACGATACTCAGAGGGATTTCCCAAATCGGTCCCAACAGTACTTCTACATAACTTCTTGAAGTTAATTTCTATCGAAGTAGTCATGGACTTGCAGTCCACCATCCCAAATCTTTCAAGTAGATTCACAATGTATTTTCCTTGAGAAAGGAAAATTTCACCTAGCTTTTGCCAGACCTCCAACCCTAGGAAATAATGCATCAATCCTAGGTCCTTCATCTGAGAAAGGAAAATTTCACCTAGCTTTTGCCGGATCTCCAACCCTAGGAAATAATAATGCATCAATCCTAGGTCCTTCATCTCGAATTCGTAAGCCAACTCCCTCTTACATTGATGAATAAGAGCGCCTACACCCGACAAAAAGAGATTGTCCACATAAAGTACCAAGATGAGAGGTCTATCATTCTCAACTTTAAAATAAAAGTTCAGATCAGCTTCACTTCTGGAAATCCCAGCTTCATCAGATAGTTATCGATCCTCTCATACCAAGCTTGGGGAGCTTGCTTCAACCCATAGAGGGCTTTCTTCAATCTGCATACATGTGTCTGACGATCTCTTTCTACTCTCGAAGAGGAGAAGCTATGCAACATGTTAAAGGAAAATCTTGAAGCCTTCACTTGGAGTTACAAAAAAATGAAGGGAGTACACCCCTCAATGTGTACTCATGACATATACATCAAAGAAGGTTGCAAGCCGGTCCGGCAACCACAAAGGAGGATGAATCTAGCACTTAAAGATATAGTCAAAGAAGAACTGCAAACACTGCTAGATGCGGGATTCATTTATCCTATCTCTGACAGTGAGTGGGTCTCCCCTTTGGTGTTAGTTCCCAAGAAAAATGGTAAGTGGAGGATTTGTGTTGATTATAAGGAGATGAACAAAGCCACAAAGAAGGATCATTTTCCTCTACCCTTCATTGACCAAGTGCTAGATGGCCTGGCAGGGAAAAGGTTTTTCTCTTTCCTAGATGGATTCAGTGGGTACAACCAAATCCAAATCTGCCTAGAAGACCAGGATAAGACCACATTCACCTGTTCTTGGGGTACTTTTGCCTATAGGGTCCTTCCTTTTGGCCTCTGCAATGCTCCTGCCACTTTCTAGAGAGCAGTCTTGAGTATTTTCGCCGAATTAGTCCATGATGCAGTGGAGATTTATATGGATGATGTAATATTCCTAATTAGCCATGGCTAACTGGATATTCAATTTTGTTCAATTTTTGCCTTCTATAGTTATTTATAAATAAAAAAGTGAGGATGGGGGACATAACTCACTTAAAAATAAAAAGTCACTTCCTAGTAGCACAACGTTGTGACTTAAAGGGGAGTCAAGGGGGCCAAAGGGGGATGCAGAAATGGAGCCCACGCAGACACATGGAGAGACTACGCAGAAGGGAAGGAACACGTGGCAAGAGGGGAACCATGCAGGAAGAGGTGAGCCTTGGGATTGACAGAGGCGAATGCTATAAAAAAGAGAGGATCCCCCTCATTTTGGATCATTCAGTTATGTGCATTTTGAGCTAGTCGTTTCGACTTCTGAGCACGTTGGCTGTTTAGCTAGTCTGCAACACTATTTACTGCATTGAGTGTCTCCATTCAGAGATCTCACCCTTAGCCCCGAGGGACTTCAAATGCCTGCTTGAGCAAGGTATTTCCATTGGCATTTCAGCAGTAGTTTATCAGCATTTCAGCAGCAGTTTCATCAGCGTTCTGGAGGACTGCGCAGCACTGAGAGAGTGACGTAGTTCTTTTTGGCAGTAGTGTTGGATTGGGGTTTTTGCAAGAGGATTTATGCTAGGTGATTGAGCAGGGGACTAGCCCTTGCCCATTGGAGGATTTTTGGCAGAGTTTCGAGGGGTTTCCTTCAATGGCAGTGCAAAGCATTGAGGAACTGCGCAAAACCCCAAGGGGGTGATTTTCGGGGGTCGACTATTCCAGGAGAGCTTTCTGGGTTTCTTGAGTAGAGCCCGACTCCAGAGTTTCAACATTTTCCGAGGAGGGGAGCAGTCCCAAATCATCATTTGTTTCCTAGCAACAACAACAGCATGACAGTTCTCCAGCAGCATCCACATAGTTCTGAGAGAGGCCATTCTTTGCTATTCTGAGTGTACTTCTTCACTTGCCTTGTGCAAATCGAGGTGCCATCTTTCTAACCACCACCTGTACTCATTTTATTGCTCAATATAATAAAATGGCTTAGCATTTCTCGTTGCATTTCTTGAGTTTCTACTTATATTTCCTGTTTACATTATTATATGTTGTACCACTGTTATTTTGTCGTTTTGAGCATCGTGGTTATTTGCACGTATTTGGTTAGAGTTTTGCTGGGGTTTGAGGAATATTCCAAGTTAGGGATATTACAGAGGATTTTACACCATATGGCTGTGATTTCCAAGAAGCCCTGTCTAACCTAGGCAAAGTATTGCACAAGTGTATTGAAATGAACCGGTTTCTCAGTGCTGAAAAATGTGAATTCTTAATGACTGCAGGGACCATGCTAGGTCATTCAATATCTCAACAAGGACTGTAGGTGGACCCAAACAAAATAGCCATCATCCAAAGGGTCCCACCTCCTCAAAAGCAGAGAGATTTCAGAAGTTTCCTAGGGTTAGTTGGATACTACTAAAGGTTCATAAAGGACTTCAACAAGTTGGCCTCTCGTTTATTTGGTTTGTTGGCCAAAGATTCTGAGTTTATATGGTCAAAAAGCTGTCAAGAGGCCTTAGACATCCTAAAGGATAAGTTAACCACTACACCAATTCTGTGAGGCCCAAACTAGGCCCTCCCCTTTCATATTCATGTTGATGCCTCACACGAAGCCATAGCAGTAGCCCTAGGTCAAATAGAGGAAAAATTGCCTTATGCTATCTATTTTATCAGTAAGAACTTATCAAAGGCTAAACTAAATTAGACAGTGAACGAAAAGGAACTCCTGGCTGTTGTGCATTCATTAAACAAATTCAGGCATTACATTACAGGTTATCAAACATTTGTGCATATTGACCATACTGCAATCAAATATTTAATGAACAAACCAGATGTGAATGCTTGAATTATAAGGTGGTTACTTTTATTATAGCAGTTTGATTTAACCATTGTTGATAAGCCTGGTAAGGAAAATGTTGTTGCAGACTTTTTATCTAAGGTAAATTTGCCTGCAGGTGAAGAAGAAATGGTGGATGACTAGTTACCGGACGAGCACTTATTTTCTATTTCAGTTTTCTCTCCATGGTTTGCGGATATAGCAAACTATTTGGTATCAGTGCAGTTTCCACCAGACTTGTCCTCCAAAGAAAAGAGCAAGATAGTCAGAAAAAGCACCCCTTCACTTGGATTGGAGGCAATCTTTTCAAACTTGGCCCAGATCAAATCTTGAGAAGGTGTGTCAGGGAAGAGGAAGTCTTTGACATCCTTCTAACCTATCATGATGGGCCTTGTGGAGGTCACTTTGCAGTAAAGAGGACGACATTCAAAGTGTTACAAGTAGGCTATTATTGGCCCACTCTTCATCAGGATGTGAAAAAATACACTAGTTAGTGTGATCAATGCCAGAGGATGGGAAGGCCTACTCCAAGAGATGAAATGTCTCGCAGCCTCAAGTGACTTTCGAGCCATTTGACAAGTGGGGCATAGACTTCATTGGGCCTATTGACCCTCCTTCAAAGCAAAAACGGTACATTATTGTGTGCACTGATTATTTGACTAAGTGGGTTGAAACCACGGCAATTAAGGCAGTAACAGAAGAGAAGGTAGCTAAGTTCGTAAGGGAGAATGTATTCTACAAATTTGGGTACCTTAAAGAGCTGGTCACAGACCAAGGCAGCCAGTTCACCTCCAACATGATCAAAGACTTGCTCAGCCATCACAAGATCAAGCATAGGACCTCCACTCCCTATCATCCACAAGCTAATGGGCAAGTGGAGGTGACCAACAAAGCACTAGAGGGCACTTAACCAAGGTGGTGAGCAGCAGCAGGAAGGATTGGGCAGAAAGGCTAGTTGAGGCCACCTGGGTGTATAAAACCACATGGAAGACCACCACTGGATTCACACCCTATGAGCTGGTCTATGAAAAAAAGGCCTTGCTATCCATTGAATTTGAATATAACACCTTAAGGATGGTAACCCAAAAAGATTTGGATCTCAGCAGCGCACAGAAAGAGATATTGTTCCACTTGAATGGTTTGGATGACTTCAGAATGCAGGCCCTCCTACATACAGAGGTAGTTCAACTTCAGAGGAAGATCTAGCATGATAAAAATATCAAAGAGAAGAAATTTCAAGAAGGCAATTGGGCATTGTTATATGATTTTAGGTATAAAGACTTCAAGGGCAAGTTAAGGACAAGATGGCTCAAGCCTTATGTTGTGGAAAAATGCCATGATAACGGTTTAGTGCAAATCAGAACCATAGATGAAGAAGCCATTCCTTTGCTTGTTAATGGACACCAATTGAAAATGTACAAGAGACCTTTATCAAAACATGAGTTCGTTGATGATATCAATAAAACAATGATGATAGTGGAGCAAATTCCAGCTCCTCCCTAATCAAATCACTAAGGAAAAAAGAAAAAGGATAAGGACTTAGGTGAAAACCTCCATGAGGCGCCTCAGTCCCATCTTTGGGTTGAAAACCTCTTGAGAAGGCCCAGTGATGACAAAAAAAAAGGAAAAAAAAAAGAGAGAAAAAAACAACAAAAAGAAAAAGAGAATAAGATCCCTGGATGAAAACCTTTCTTGAGGCGCCCAAGGCAAACAGATAGGGTGAAAACCTCTCTGAGGCAGCCTAGTTGTTTTTCAAAAAAAAAATCATAAAATTTCCATTTGTAGGTGGGCGAGAAGGACAATTAAGGAGCAAAAGAGGATCCCAAGGAGACCCTTGCCACTCACATTTTCATTTTTTCTCACTCCTTACCATGCATCCCTCCATCATTTTTGTCATTTTCCCACTCCATTGCTTCGATTTATGCAAAGACTGTGTTTTCTACAGGATCCCCTGAAAACGTATAGGATGATCCTGTGGGAATTACAGTGACCCAAAAATCCTACAGGAAGCAATCCGAAGGAATATGATGGACTTGTTAGGTCCCTAAAATTCACCCTATTCATGATCTAGCACGTCACCTCGTCCACCATCATCATCCCTGCACTCACCATTCAAAAATAAAAAAGGATCAATTTCAGCAGTTTTTTCTTCAGCCTTCAAAGAAAAAAAAAAGGAAAAACAGAGAGTAGTAAAGAACATCACCCGAGTTTCCTTTGCTCTCCACACTCACACTCCTTCCTTCCATCCATGCCACCATCCTCACAGCCCTAGCAAGCAAAATGATTAAAGAATTCTGAGGGAGAAGCAGCGACAGGACATCCTGTAGCAACCTATCCCATAGAATGTCAATCACACCAACAACAAGTCTTCAGCAGGATGATCCAGAAGCTCCAAAGCAGCAGCATCAGATCTTCAACCACATGCAAAAACAGAGAAACCCTTAGCAAGCATCAAGAGGAGGAAGGAGAATGGCATGCAGCAAAAATACACAGCAGCACCTCTGGTCTTCCACAACTGCAGCATAGCATTGAAACCACAGGTAAGTATCCCGCTCACTCTCTCATATGCATCATGTAGTCAAAAATTGTAAGGGTTACGAGATATTTGGTTTATAAGTGAAAAGGTGGCCAGTTAACTTCGCCACCTTCGTTCAATCAGCACATGCACAATCGAGTGTCCTCTCACACGTGGTTGCAGTCAACTCAAAGACAAAGAAGGAGTAGGACAAAAAACAGTTAAACTACGGATCTACGAGGTGGGAGCAGATTACGAGGAGTGGGAAATGATGAGGTGGTAGTGGGGACCAACGGTCCAAAAATGGCAACATACCCTTGCTGCCAACACACCACCTCACCCCAAATCACCATAAGAGGAAATAAAACATCGTTCCCATGCATTCATGCATTTCACCTCCTCGAAACTCCCTCAATCAAGTCGCTCTCATAAACTAGGCCACCCACCAGAAGCAAAGATCCATCGTTCACTGCACATGAATTCCTACAGGAGCATGCACAAGAATTCCTACAGGATACACAGAGACTGTCTACAGGATTGGCATAGAAGAGTTCAGAAGGGATATCACAAGAATTGGCCACTGCAACCAGTCTAAAGAGGTAGGCTCTAAAATTTCATTCCCCTTTGCAAATAAATGAACCAGGGATACTCTAAATTTGAGTGAATTTAGCAACCGTGTGAAGGGAATTAAATACACAGTCAACTCTCTTTTGCTCCTGCATTTGAAAAATGTTTCAACCTTCTCATTTTTTCCTCAAGCCTCACCAGCAAGATGATAGAAGGGTTTAATTGGAGAGAGCCCACAAACACTGTGAGGATCCAACAACACCCCCAAGTGCTTGAAATCTTCACAAGACATACCTGGATGGGGTTATTCGAAAAATTCAGAGGGTATGATGATGAGGTGGCTCAAGAATTTTCTCTCTCCCTCACTCCACACAACAGAATCCATGCCACTATTGTAATAAGGGGCCTCACTATAGATCTCACCCTAGAGCTCATCAGCAGGGTCACCACACTTCCCCTAGGAATCCCATGGAGAAAAGAAGACAAAGGAGACAGCCAAGTGGCAAAAATAAAATTATTTTTAGAAGGTGAAGAACCCACTGAGGACAAAAATGGAGTAAGGAGGGAAAGTCTACCATACCCATGGAGTGAGGTAGGCTACCAACTAATCAAATACATCTCATGTGAGGGTAGATATAGTGTTTTCTATGGCTATCATTTCAGGATCCTTGAAGAATTAAGATTTAGAGTAGAAACACCCCCTCACCAATTGCTTCAATCACTCATAGACTCAAGCATCAAAGTGAAGGAGGGCAATTCCCAACAATTAGCACACCATGGGTTGATTAGGATACTCATTGAAGATACCCTCCAAAACCTCAGAACCCCTATAACATGGTCAGTTTTCAGAGACATGCCAACAGAGGATGACATCAAAGCTCTCACTTATGATATTAGTCCTACTATCAGTGAAGAGGAAGTAAAACAGGAAGAGGAAGATATAGAGCAAGATAAGGATGAGATGGATGAGGAAGGAGCTGACATAGAGGAACATGATGAAAATGAAGAAGAAGAGGGAGAAGAGAAGGAGGAGGATGAAGAAACAGAGGAGAAAATTAAGGAGGAAACAAATAGAGATGATGAAGATCTACAAGACGAAGAAGACAAGAAAGGCAGAGAGCAAGAAGGAAATAGAGCAGAGGGGACAGAACACAAGGAGTCACCTAGGGTGTCTCTAGAGGCCACTGAGAGAGAGGCAGCAGCTGCCCTCACTGCTCTCAGCACCCCAATCAAGCAAAAAGGAAAAAGGCAGAGGCAGACCCCACTATATTTCAGGACAAGAAAGAGCACAAGAATAAGACAAGGGAAGCCACAAACATCAACCAAAATTCCTATTGAGATTGAAGATTCCCCTACACAAAAAGACAAAATGCCTTCCCCTAAGTCCCCTATCACCTATGTAAGGAGGCCTACTACTAGATCAACTTCCTCAAAGGGTAAGGCAATCCTACAGGATCCACACAAAATCTACACAAGGCAAAAACAGTCCTACAGGATACTCTGTTGAATCTGCAAGAGGCACAAAAATTGGAAAGAAAGGTAGGGGAGAAGCAAGAAGCTAAAGAGGAGGACCTAGAGACAAAGGAACCAAGCCCCCAACCTAACCTGGACTCCTATTACCAATTTATTGAAGGAGGCAGGGTCATACCTCAAAAATTTTCCATCCCACTGTTCTTTGAGCTTGAGAAAGAGAGGGCCAGAACTCACCGATGGATGCAAATCGCCAAATCAAAGGGGGTGGAAGACATTGGGCACATGGAGGAAAAACTCAAAGAAATGGGCAGAGAGCTAAGTGGCTTAAGGGACAAAGAAGCTATAATGAGAAATCAACTAGAGACAGAAATTGCATGGTTGAGGGGACAACTACAGGAAAGAGAGAACCAACTAGCATGTATGGCTAGCCTCTCCTTGGAGGCAATCCAATGTAAGATGCCAGCCAAATCCTATGCTCTCTACCTCAAAGAACAACCACTGCAGTTTCAGATTAAGACACTAGCACAAAGGGGAACCATACCATTTCAGGACTACAGGCAGTTTATTGATCTTTGTGATCAAAGTACACTAGAGGATAGGGCCAAAATGGTTGAATTTTATTTGCACAACATGGCCCTCACAGACATAAATGTTTGGGACCCCAATGCCAAGCTAGGAGATCTACAATTAATGGCTTTGGCATCATGGATGAACCATGAGGAGTCAAAAGTTGCAGAGATGAAAAGGATATTGGCAAGCGAGCAATCTGAACCTCTTTTGATCAGAGCTGAACAAGAAAATCCCATGGCCCTCATCAGTACCCATAATTTAATTGCAAATGATCCTCAGTTGGCACCTAGATATCTTGCTGCCCAAGAGCAAGCAATTTCACATTTTGAGGACATGTTTAGGCTGCTAGGATATGATAGTATACATGCTTGCTTAAGGAGATGGAACACACTACCATACAGCTTAAAGATAAGAGAATATCACTCCCCTCAAAGGTTGAGAGAGGCACTCAACAAGACACCTATGTATAAGCAATCTATGAAAAGGTTGAAGGTCAATTGGATAGGCCTAAAAATCAGCCCACCGCTACTCTTGGGGATGCTAGAAGGGAGAAAAGAAGAAGAAAAAAAGAGGCAGTGGGAAGAGGTAGAAAAAAAAGCAGGCTTCTATGAACAAGAGGAGACCACACCAAAGACATGGGATGTCAGAGAGGCTACCAGAGCCATGAAGGATATGGTTATTGACTAAGTTGCTCAGAGGGTGAGCAACACTTTTAGTAGGGGGTGATGATGAGCCTCATCATTGGGTAATTATATGGGCCTTAATTCACTTGCTAGCTTAGTCAAACCAACTATTCTCATAACTTATTGCATACTTTTTATTATATTTTGTTTATGAGATGAGTTCGACTTGGATATTTTGTTTTGTGGTCTAATGTGCATTTAATGCAGGATTAAAGGATAAAAGCAAGGAATTTTGGCAAAGACCAAGGTCAAAACTCGAATGGGACAAGGGAGAGGGATTATAGGAGGTAAATCCACCTCATTTACTACCCCTCCATTCAAATATTCCTCCATCAGCTCGGAGTGCAAACAACGAAATCATGAGGACTAGAAGGCAGCCGAGCAAGTGAAAGACAAAGCACCAGTTTATCTCGAGTTTAGGAGCCGAGCCTCCCTAATTTTAGGGAAGTTGTTTGAGACTTCAGATGTATAAGTAGAGAGGCCTAGGACCTCAGTAGGATTTAGATTTTTATTGCAAAACTCTACTCTATTTTCGAATTGCAAGACTTGTGACAGCTTTTTTGATGTATCTGTTGTTTTGGTAATAACAATGAGTTTTGTTTTGAGCCAGCATTGAGTTAACTCAGAGGGTTGAAGCTCTTGGGTTAGGGCCCAACCCTAGCAGCCAAGGCTCCTCTTTATTGTAGATGTATGCAAATGTAGATTCATAGCTTAGTTGTTCATTTGCTTAGTAGATGCATTTCCATTACAGCAGTGTAGATTAGATTGGTTGTGTGATAGTTTGCTTCCATTTGTGCCTTCTTTCAAGTAGCAAGCTAGCAAGGAGAAAAAGGATCACCACAAGTTTGTCAACTAGTGTCTCGGCCTCACTTCCTCCCTCTGGGACCATGATTTGAGGAAGGGACCCTTCAGCAGCCGCAAAAACACAGATTTCTAGTTCTTGTATGAGCTTTGGAGTTTGTTGTCTTTGATTCAGTATTTGGTTCATGTTGCAAGGCAGATTTCATTGTCATCTTTTTTTCCATCTCCATTTCTGCAATAAGATAGCACTCATGCTTTCATTCCCTTCAGCAAATTTCTTCATGCATAATATAAGCAATTGATTCATGCTTTTCTAGTTTATAAAAATGTATCTTGTTGCATAGTTCTTGGAAGACACACATGTTTTAAGTAGCGCAAGTACTTCAGGAGGAGACCAAGACTTCATCACCAGCAACCACCTTCCACTTCATCCACCTTAGCCATCCCTCGTTTCACCATCACCCTCACTAGTTTTTCATCATTTTTCATTGAAATTCCCCTAGATACATTGAGTGAATCTAGCCGTCTCTCTTGTTGGATGTTGACTCCTGAGTGCTCTTAGACCTTCTAACACTCCATTCCACCCATCACACACCTTTCCCAAGCTTCCCAACACCTCCAACACCTCACAATTAGCTCTCAGTTGTATCTTGTAGGTTTCCTATAATTCCTATAGGATCATCCTGTAGTTTTCTAGTACATCCTGTAGGTTTTCCTGAAATGGCCTGTTTTGAGGCCGAACTGATGGGAAACCTATAGGAAGTCACAAAAAGCCTCCTAGGACCCCTCCACACCATCCAACCACTCCATAAACCTTCTAACCATCCTCAAACACCTTCCATCCACCTGTCACATCCACAAGAACAATTAGTTTGCATGCCTGATTTTTCATTAAAAAAATAAAAAAGTGAAAACAGATTTAGTTTAGCTTCTTTGCTTGCACATTAGTATTGTTTGATTCTTTTTACTTCTGCAACTTAGATAGTAGCATTTGTTTAGTGTTGATTTAGCAATTCTACTTAGCATAACTTCTTAATGGTTAATTAGGGTGTGGTGTGGTTTAGCATTACATGTTAATTTTTTCATTACTGCAGTAGAGTAACTCTCTTAGAGTAGATTTGCCCTTCTTCCATCAAAGAATCAAGCTTCTTCTGACTCTATAGAAATCTGGCTTGGAACCACAGTGGTCTCTCGCCAATTGAACAGTGACAACAGGCAGAACCATCACTTTTACTTGTGCATACAACACTGTCACCTCCAAGTTTGTACGAACCTTGGGTTGATAAGTAAAGTTGGTAACCCAAGAGTTGCAGCATCCTTGCTGCAATACTGGCACTCTTCACCTGGAATCCCGCTATTGTTAAGAATAGTGGTTTTGAACGTATGCCATTCACGAGGGAGCCCTCCAAGGGTAATGAGAGTAAGCTCCCTATCAGCAATAGCTTCTCCAATCGAAAGAAGATCGTTTTTTTTTCTCAGTAATCCTCATGAAGTAGGATTGAATGTATACACCTCTTCCATTCTTTATATCCTTCAACTTGTTTTTGAGAAAGAGAATTTAGTTTGCATTACTAGATTTGAACATGCCAACCAATTTGTCATATATCTACTTTGGTGTGTTCAAATCAGAGATTTAAGCAACTAAATGCTTATGAATAGAATCCCAGATGATCTTCTTTGCTTTGGCTTCACCCTTCTTGTACTTTGGCTTAGCAGCAGCTGGTGCATTAGAAGGAGGTTCCAAAATCTTTCCCTGCATATAGTCCATAACATCTTGCTCTTCTAAAGTAAAATCAAGAAACATCTTCCATGCATGATAATCAGACTAATCATGAAGCTTGTCATCAAACTTGAAGTAGGATGTGGAGGCCATTGAATCTTGTCCTTGATCAAAGGATCTCTGTGATTGCTCTTTTCACTCTTGCTTGGGCTTTGTCTTCACCTCAGCTCTGATACCATGTTAATTTTAGATAACAATGGTATGTTATATGCTTAAGAGCAATTTTAATTCAACTTTCTTATTAGCCCAATATCAATATCCAAATTAGAAATCACATCAACATGACAATAAAATGCAAATAGAACATAAAAAATAACAGTAGAAGACAAGCCAAGACAAGAGGACACAAGATATGGCGCCAGCCAGGGACAAACCCCAATGTGGGGAAACCCTTTGATCAATTATTCTTATTATTCTTCAAAAGTTCAGCACAGAGAGAGAGTACAATATGCAATATTCACTTGCCCAATCACAGTGAGATCTGTCCCAACAAACAGCAGCAACAAAAAGCCCTAACCAAAAAAGTCAATGTTGGTCAACAGGGAAGAATTTGACCTCCAAAACAACTCGGTTAAACTTGGTCAACTTGGCCTTCAACAACAAATCAAATCAGCCCAAAAACAGTCCGAAAATATCCAGTCAAAACTAGTCAACAAAAGTCAACACTACAGTCAGACAATACGGCCTGCCTCGTTTTCTATGCCCAGAAACATGACCTGCCCAAACAGAGATAACCCTCACAAAACCGCAATCAAACAGGTCAACGCTGGTCAAAAACTCTTCCTGCAACTTTGGTCAACACAGGAATAGAACTACCCTTCTTCACGTGTGTGGAGAGCTGCCTCATAAATCTGTACCCAATCAATGAAGGAGAGAGAGATATGCGAGTGAGTGAAGTGTCTAAATGAGGAGGAGGCAGCTTGTATTCATATACAAACGTTGAGGATGAATAGAAGTGAGTGTTGCACTTCTGAGCCTATATTAGTTTGTTGGCCGACCTTGCCGATTTGTCCATAAACACAATAAATTCATAATTCCATTTGTACATGTCAAAATGAGATGATCTTTAGATCAATCCTACACCTCATGGAGAGAGGAATCCAATAAAAATAGCAACTGCCTTATATGAGTTGTCCAAAGTGAAGTTTGGCCCTAGTTGCCAAATTTAACAAACCTCCTATTTATAATTGTTATATCCCTTTCGTTGTGGGTCCCTTAGCCAACTATTTCAACCACCTTCCCACACAATTGACTTTTCCTCCAAGGGATGTGTATTCCATGAGGGGTGGCCCCAACATTCCACTAAGGTTGGAATTTTTTATTTAGCCTAAGCCCCATGTACCCAAAATGTCTCCAATACCCAAATTACAAAATTGTGCTAGGCTTAGCACTTCCTTAACAAACTTTGTTAATCCTATTAAATAAAACATCAAAATTGGGGATATTATAATCCTTGCCGCCAAAGATTGCTTGTCCTTAAGCAATGCCTGAACAAGCATCCTCTCTAGCTATTGATCCCGACTATCGCTGCAACATGTGCCAAGGTCCCAGATGTGCCACTGAATCGCCCCTGAGCTCTACAATGTGTTGACATGAAAGAATTCCTCAAAACAAGGATCTCAAGCCATCTTCTCCAACATGAAGTTCCCTTTGCTCCACTCACTATCATGTCCGGTATAGGTACTAGAAGCCCTCTACATACCATCAATGAATAGGGGATCATGATAATGTGGCACTATGCCCAACTCCTTGTGAAGCTTCCCTACCACGTGGCCCATCCCTTGCACCCCAAGAGTAAACTCGCGAAGGTACCACCCAATCCCTACAGAGATAGCGTCTTCCTCCCATAAGCTTCGCCTGATATCACCCTGTTGACCAACCTACCATGCTAATGAAGTCCCCCACTTCATCAATGACTCACTAAATCCCAATAGAAGATCTTCATGATCTCCCCTTGTAGTAGCCAACTCATCCCTAAAGGTTATTGAGTTGTGAAGAGTTGTAATGCTCGGGTCCCCCGCTAATCTCAGAGAGGTGCCACCATGTTGAGGTTGCGCTACTTTGACTATGACATACTCCCCATCATGCGCGGACAGTATCCTCCTCTCTTAGGGCCTGGTGGCGAATAATTATAAAGGTCAAGCTCATCCTACCCGAGCATCTCCATGATGCCAATGTCTACCCCTCCATTGCCAATCTCGGCCCAGAGCAACAATAGGGTAAGTCTGCCTCGCCATGCAGTGGAGGTCTCAGTGATCCCCCCTGTGTCAAACCCAAGGTGAACTAGATCACCCTCTGCCATGAGCCTGCTCATCACAAAGAGGAGTGATCCACCTGCCAACTGGATCCCTGGATCCCCCAACCATACTGTGAGCTCATAACTCCCACTCCTCAAGGAATGTCACTGCATAGCACTGTTACCTGCTAGAACCCATTTGGCCCTCATCTCTGACCCTTGTATGTATCCCATGGGTGGACCCCAAGTATCTAGAGTCTGTCCCACACATGCCAACCTTCCTTACTCTTGCCAAACCACATAGTGAAATCCGCTATCCCAACTCCTGATGATACACTTGGACACTACTCAAAGTCTGGGTACCCTCTTGTAGGCAAAGTCTACCATCCACCATCCCTCAAGCTCCTGTGACACCTCAAACTGTCTCGCCAGAAGTGCATCATGCAGTGCCCTCATAATTGACTACCCACATGTGAGACCTGGAGTGGAACCTATGCTACCTTGGCAATAAGCCATGTTGTCCCTAAGCCTGTATCTATCAGCTCATGCCTCCACGAAACGTTTCAAATGGAGAGTCTCCTTCCTGCCCATGACACGTGGTGTCATCTCCAGCTGCCTAGGGTGGTCCCCCATGTCACATCGCCTAAACAAAGAACATCAAGGAGCAGCAACCGAACACCATGTGATCGTAACCAACACTAGAGAGTGATGCGTGGGTAGGCTCCCAAGGGTATGATCAAGACTCTGCATGGTTACTAAAGAATAACCTTATGGATGCCCCTCTCTGCCTCGGATCTACTAATAAACTAGTCAAAGACCTGTCTCCGTTGAACATGGCGTCCTCAGGGGCTCAACCACATCCTGATCAATCTAGATGAGTTGCACCTAACAACACACCTAATGTTCTTTTCCACAAATCTCATTGAAGGCAATGCTCCAAGGGGCCATTGTGCCACACCATATGCCACTGCATAGCACCAAGTACCACCACACTCCTCAGCATGCCACTATATGTCGTAGTCTGTCCCTCTACACCACAGGATACCTGCGGCTACTGCTATACCGTCTTGCACTGTCCCATGCCCTGTCTGTGTCAAGGCACTAGTTACGCCCGCATGTACTCAATATGATGTAAGACACTCATACTCCACAACGCAATCCAACACACTAGGACACACCACCATGCACCTCCATGCCCACCTATAGACCGCTTCTCAATGCTAGATGTTCCCACACATCCTTGGATGTGATGGCCCAGATCTGTGTCCCTATGGGTCGACCCACATTCGATTGGTATTGTTGACCACTACGTGTCAACTATCCATTGCAGTACACCCCATTTTTCACAAAAGGGATAGTGCCTGATCGATGTGTTCCTGCCATCCAGCTAACATCATCAGCCTAAGGATTATCTTATAATGTAAACCCAATCTGCATGTGTATAATGTAAATAATCTCAGCAGATCTGTGTCGTGTATGTAATCACCAAGGTAAACCTAGTTTTTTGGTAACGATCTACATTCCAAGAGGTTTTTTGTCTCACTGATCCATTCTCGGATGGTCGGCAGAGTTTTATTTCAGCCTAGCCCAACGCTGGAATGGAGTTCGTCACTGGAATCTTACGGGAGTCCTAGTGTTTTAGATCGAGTCTATGTAAAAGTGATTTAGGAATATTCTTAACTATTTGGTTAGGTTATTTTATTACAAATTGCTTGATCTGCTAGATTATATTTGTGTCGCAGAACTGGGTGGTTTGTGAGGGTCTTGGTCAAATGGGTTTTCCCCCTTGAGATGTAAAAAATGTAAAAAATCATGATGTAAAGTGCCTTGAGGGTTAGAAAAATAATTTATCCCCTCATAGGTCCTAGGTCCTAGGTAAATTTAAATTTTCCACAGGTGAAATTCATGGATCCTTTAAAAAATTAAATCTTCACAGGTCCAGGGACTAAGATTAATTGATTATTTTGCTAAATTTTGTGTCTTAGGTCCCTGGGGTTACATCAAAGTCAAAGTTTTGAGGAAATAAATGCAAAATTTTAACTTTTTATTTATTAAAATGCATTTAATTGAAAATTTCGAAATTTCCTCAATATTTAAAAATTCGACAGATGAGATTAAAAAAAAATTTGATCCTCACACTGGTTGAGATCATTTTGACAAGGATCACTCAAACCAACCGTTGGAGAATTTATCTTTAAATAGGAGGTCATTTTGTCAATCAGATTCATCCGATCTTTTGATCGTGTACTAAGCGAAAAGCTCTCTTGTAATCTTTTTTATGAGCAATAAATAAAGACTTTTGGGGTTAATTTCTGTTGGTGTTACTCTTCATGGAAATGTTGTAAGAAGCATTATTTTCATGCATATATTTCTTTTGGG
This sequence comes from Pinus taeda, assembly GCA_000404065.3. Lineage (NCBI taxonomy): Eukaryota > Viridiplantae > Streptophyta > Pinopsida > Pinales > Pinaceae > Pinus > Pinus taeda. The sequence continues at coordinate 83,758 of APFE030975594.1, read as the reverse complement.
CCATTGATATTTCTTTCTGAAGAGCGATTTAAGTATAGGTATCTTGCTTAGTCGCTGGGGTTTGAAAAATAATTTAAGTTTTGAATATAATAGCAGGTATCTCTATTAAATCTGAATATTATTATCATTTTCTTGCTCTATGTTGACGGCTGAATCGATTTTTGCAGGAAAATCCTTGATTATTAGATCATTGGGCGTTCGGGGAAATTCTCGGCTAGACCAGCCAACTCCCAATCTACGTTTTCTGAAGAGCCCAACTTAAATTTGATCCCGGGCTTATCATAAGATATTTTTATGGGTGATGCATGAAGGGTTTCAAACTTAGTACCTCCTTTAAAATTAAAAAAAAATAATTTTTCTATGCTAAATCGTTAGATTTGGCCATTGAGAGCCACAGATCATCAGATCTGGGAGCGGAGTCGGACTCACACTCCCTAGATCTGATAGATCTGCCATTTTTGTATATAGATCTGTAATTAATTTTGGTTTTCTGACTTTGGTTTTAGGTTTTTTATTGTGTATATCGTTTGGGTGTTTCTTGTTGTATTGCAGCTGCAGATCTGACGCTGAAAGCTGTACAGAGTCCAGATCTAGGCCCTGGAAGGTAAGATCTGGATCTCTGGAGGTCCATCAACATCACTTTTTTACAAAGAATTAATTTAGTTTTTCAGATCTGGAATTTCAATGAGAGTTTCAAGGTCAAATCTGAAGCAAGATGATTCAAAATTTTTAAATTAGGATTTCTGGAAAATTCTTAAAGGAGTTCTGCTGGATTTAAGAGGTTGTTGGGCTACCATTTGTCCGATTTCTGCCTGGTTTTTGGGTTTCATTGTGCAAATTCGAAAATTTTTTAACCCTCTCCCTTGTCTATGTTCTCTCTTGGATGTTCGTTGTCATTCTTCGGCATATCCGGTAGTCCCGTTCATCCAATCTACATTCCATCCAGCTTTCAGCCGTACCCAATCCAACGACCTGCATCATCTGCAAAGGGAAAACGCGTTAAAGCTCCAATCTGCTACCCCCTCCATTGATTCACCATTCAAGCCTCTACAACGAATCTCAGACTTGCAGATTTCCTCCGCTTCAAAACCCGCATTTCTTTCAGTCCTCCAACTCTCACCATCGTGCTTCTCTTCTTCTTCATTCGGCCTGCCTTCATCAAGCTTCCTTATTCTTCCTCTACGGCTATGTCTACCCTCCTCTCGTTGCATCGTTGTTTGGCCAACGTTTTCCATTCTTCACCTTATTCGCAGCTCCTGCATCGTCGCCTCTCTGCCTGCGTCAAACCCTTTCCCGCAGACATCTCCACGATGTTCATCTCCTTGCTCCATCCAGCTGCTCCATTACTGCTATAGCACTTTAATCCACTACCCTTGGCCTTCATTTCCGTGGCTTCCATGAGCTACTCTCCTTCGCTGTCCAAGTCGTTGCTGCACCTGCACACATACATAACAACCCTAACTTTCGACTTTTTTATTTTTCATTTGCATGATATATGGTTAGGGTTGGGGTATATACATTTTTTAGTTTCATTTGAATTTGACTTAGTTTTGAATTTTTATTTTTTTTTTGGTTTTGATTTCTTTTATTTTCTTATTTCAAATTCGATTTTGTTTTAATAATTTTTTTTGACTTGATTTTTTTTCATTTCCAATGAATTTCAAAAATCTAAAATATTTTAAAATATAAAAACATTTATAATTTTATAAAATCTAAAAACATTAAAAATTTCAAAAAAATTAAAATATCTAATTAAAAATTCTAAAAATTTAAATTTGTGATTAAGGATTTACATTAAGGGGTTTTTCACTTAAACATTAAAAATTTTAATGTGGCCTATGGCCCATTAAAATTTCGATTTTTGACCCGTTGATAAATTTTAATTTCCTTAGTGTCTTTTGGTTATTAAATGCATTTCTCATGATTTTTCTATGGTCAAGGCGCGATAGATCATATTGACTGTTCTAGATCTTGTCATTAATAGTAATCATTTTTAAATCTAGAATTCTCTTGCGTGTTGCAGTGTTGGGCATTTACATGGATTATCATCACTTTTCGTAACATATTGAAAATCGTTATGGGTAGCTTGTTTTAGTGATGGTTAATTCAAATATCGAAGGCACTGGCCTAAAATTGTTTCTATCTTATGGTCATGTCTTGTTTACTTTGGCGTTTAATCTATCAATCTGATTTAATCATTTAAATTCATCAAGTTATCCATTATTAAGATCTCCTAAAGTTTGTTTTTCACAGGCTATCCTCATCTATTCACCTAGGGACTACCCCCCTTGACTTACCTAGGAGATAGTCTAAACGGAGTAAGGATCAAGAGTAACAACCCTTACTCTGAGCGTTGTCGCGCTGCCTAGACATTCTGTGCGACAACATTTTTTGACACCGTTGTCGGGCACCGATTTATTGGGCCTCAGCTTTACGACATTCATCATTCATCTTTCATCTTTCTACCATTCATTTTAGCCAGCAACACCAACATTTTTGGCGCCGTTGCTGGGGATAGAGTTTTTTCTATCCTTGGTCCTCATGACATTTCCTCATTGTTTTTAATCATCTCATATTTTCCACCATTCATTAGCCTGTCAAGTAGCACAACATTTCCTGGCGTCATTTGATCTTTTCATCGCCCTATCTTTCGTCATCTCGTTAATCGTTTCATCTGCACTTTTAGCACTTGAACATCTTGGTTCGTTTCTTGTTTGGGTGCCGACTCCATTTCTTTTGATTTATTTTTTCTCATACAAGAAGCCCTCCCTTATATCTGGTTGTTTGTTGCCTTTTGGATCCTAGATTTAAATTCATGTTCAAGTGGCGACTCCACTTCTTTCATTTCTACAAGAATTTCTACTCGTAGCTCACTTCTTGTGGATCTCTTGATTTTCTTGAGCAGAGATCTCTCTCTATCATCCATTTGGTCCATCGTTATTCATCATGGATGATTCATTTACCATGTATCATTTCACTGATGTTCTCCATGATATTCCAGAAGTGGCCATTCATAAATTGTCTTTGTTCTCAAGTGGTGATTCAGTCACTGTTAGAAAGCATCTATGCAGGTTTTCTCATATAATGCTCATATATTGTAGTTCTCCCCAGTACGATCATGAAGATGTCAAAATGTGTCTATTTGCCTTTTCTTTAGAGGGTGATGCTTTGAATTGGTTTAATAATTGTCCTGAAGATTCTTTCGCTTCTTTACAAGACATCGTCAATGCTTTTAAAGATAGATATGGTTATCAAGATAGCTCGCCTTGTGCCCCTAAAATTATGCAACATAATGGAAGTGATCTTGTGAAGGATCGAGCTGTCGATGAAATATTTCAAGACAATTCTCCATATCAGAATGTGCCATCCACTTGCATCATTACAGATCAAATCCATGACAGTGGGAAGACAGGGACAAGTTGTCAAATTAGTGTCGACAATGAAAAGGAAAATGATTAGCAAATTATAGAAGAACTAATGCGGCTGGTAAAAAATATGGATCTTGATCAAGAAAAAATTGTAACTAATTACGTCAAGGATATGAGAACTTTATACACCCACTTGGAAAAGCAAGATAAGGAGATGGAAACCATGAAAGCTAACCATGATAGGGAAATTAATTCTATGTAAAACAAGTTACTAACTATAGATGAAGGAATGACCATCATGACATTCGATTATAATAAGCAGTTGGTTGCCATGCAAGCGAATCATAAGAAAGGGATAAACTGTATGCAAAATTGTTTCATGGACATGAAAGAAGAAAATGAAAAAGTAATAAAAGATATGGAACCTAGTCAGATATGTCTTCAGAATAAGTTATTGACCATGGAGGAAAACCATGCCAAGGAAGTCAATGCTATGAAGCTTGAACACTCTAACCAGATGGATGCCATAACAATATAGGTACAGAAATTCCAGCGTCAGTCAGAGGATGAAAGAAACAAGGAAACATCAACAGATCAAAAGCCTCCTTATCTGAATCAACAAGTTCCATCTTATTATGAGGTCATTTTTTCCGTTGAAAAGTGGTTAATTGAAGGTGACCTAGATAAAATTGAAAACGATAAAAATCAGATGAAAAATGAAGAAAGACATGTCATGCATATCTTACATACTTCATCTGAGATTTTTGAAGCAGAATGTTCCACGTCATCAGTGATACAACCTGCCACAAAGAAAAGACGCAAGAGAAAGAGAATGAGAAAGCGATTTGATGCATCAGATGGCAGTAACCAGCTTGATTTTTGGATAGGAAAAAGTCCTACCGTATGCAGAATTGGACATGGCACATCCAAGAAACAGCCGACAAATTTGCCTGAAAGCAGGCAAATGCTTACTATGCACTATATTGAACACATCTAATGCCATGGGCATCTTTGTATTGTACTTCTAACCTTATGCCCTGTTATTTCAGTGTTTCATTTTGTAGTTAGATTTGCTTTTTCATGTTGTTAGACTAGTTAATAAATGAAGAGCTTATATATTTCCTGTGCTTAACGTTATATGATGATTTTGGATGGACGCTACTTATGTTTTGTTGTGTGTTGCTTGGATGCAGATTCTAGATTCTCACATTCCTCCAGTGCAGCAACGTGTCCCCAAGTAGAGCCAGATGTTGACCACTACATGTCAACTACCCATAGCAGTACACCCCCTTTTTCGCAAAAGCGATAGCATCTGATTGATGTGTTCCCACCATCCAGCTATCATCATCAGTCTAAGGATTATCTTATAATGTAAACCTAGTCTGCATGTGTATAATGTAAATAATCTCATCTGATTTGTGCAATGTTACTTGGGAGCGGGAGCAGGAGCGGGGAGCGGGAGCGGAAGCGGGAGCGGGAGCGACCATTTTCAGAAGCTCCCGGTTTGGGAGCGAATCCAAGAGCGATTTTTTAAAAATATATATATTTTTTATATTTTTTAATTTTTGATACATATATGTCAACAAAAACATGTAGAATGATGAATTAGACATAAAAAACATAAAAAAACATAGATTGATCATTGAACCATATCACATCAATCATCTAAAAATTATAATCGTCATCAACCATGTCCACAAGATAGTAATTTTACACATATTACAACTGCAACATATTGAGTCTCATGAATCATGATTCATCACATTCAATCTTAAAGTTTCAACTTCAAGATTTTAAAATTGAAATTCAATAGCATTTATCATCATTGATCACCAAAGTTGTACAGGTACTTGTAAGCTAAGTTTAACCATTACAAGAAGTAATATCTTAGATATTTCTAAGTTCTAACTTCTAACTGTTAACATGATATGAAATGTTATAAATTTATAAAATGAAACATGAATAATGAAATGAAATGAAACAACTTTAGTCTTTCACGAAGCATCATATTCATAATTCACAATCATTACCAATGAGTTATAATTGCCAAGGCCCAACTTCAAACTTCAAATTTTCATTGTCACAGTGATATATTGTTTACAAAAAATATCATTATGATATGAAAGAGTCAAGAGTCAAGAGTCAAGGACTCAAAACTCAACAGTTATGAAAACTAAAGTCTAATAGAAACTAGAAAAGACAAGTAAACTGTAAATCTACATGTTGCCCTTGCCACGAGAGTCTCCAGGAGTATAAGCAGGTCGTGGTGGTCTTCTAGGAGTCTCCCACACAGACCAACGACCAGAACTAGAACCTCCACGTGAGGGTGTAGATGGAGGTGGTGACAACAAATGAACAAGACTTGGACCTCGAGCGCTGCTACTGGATGGTGGAGGTGGAGGTGGAGGTGGCATGGAAACATCATCTTCATCCCTTACAAGTTCCTCTTCCAGTTCTTCAATATGTACAATGCCATCCTCCAAATTGTCATCCTCTGGGTGATTGTCCCAAATTCTATATGTGGCATCCTCATTAGCCCGATCACAGTAATGACTCAACAACCTCAAGTTGTAGTGCACATAAACCAAGCTTTCTGCTCGGTTTCATTGAGTCTGTTCCTTTTCACATTGTGTATGTAGCTGTAGGTGCTCCAACACCTCTCTGCAGAAGAAGTATTTACAACCTGTGAAAGAACTTTTTTGCCAATTTTGGCAAAAGTCCCTGCCCGCCATATGTTTCCCACCATGTGAGAGTATCAAATCTATCTCTATCGTCCATTGCATGGAAGTTACCATACAAACCAGTGCCACTGAAGTATCTGCCTATTTCAAGGCGCACAGCTGCACATGCCTCCCTGTCAGGTACCAATTTTTCTAATGCTTCCAGATATCCTCTAGTTACCTCTGGATCTAAATGGGGTTTGGTCCTAACCCCACCCCCTGCTGCAGGTTGGCCCAACCACGACGTAGAGTAGTATTTTGGCGTAAGGATATACGCCAAGCAATGTAGTGGAAGATTAAGTCTATTCCACCGTTCACACACACAATCGTGAATCAGTGTGTACAAGTTGGGATCTCTGTTATGAACAACATCTTTTATTTGCCCCAACATGGTGTCCATCTGCTCATACACCTCGCTAATCACTGGTTTGTCTGTATCTGCAAACCGAATCATGTGATAAATGGGCTTGGTGAAATCCAAAACTTGCCTCACACTTGTCCAAAATTGGCCATCAAGAGCGGCCTCCTCCACCATTTCAAAACCTCCCCTGTCAGCTGCATTTGTAGCCCTTTCCTTTAATACCTGCCAATGTGGACTTGATACCATGCTAGCCAATGACTCTCTAACCTTCAAAAGGCGCTTGAAGGTGAGGTAATAGCTACCAAATCTCGTCTTCGCAATCTTCAACAACTCCAATCTCGAGTGACGGCGGAAAAGGCCATGGGTATTGCTATGATTTGTAATAAATTTTATCATTTGTTTGCCTTTCTTGTACAAATCACCAATCCATTGGTATTGTACATTTTTGTTCTTGACAACATCATGCAACAGAAAGTTCAATGTGTGAACCAAACATCCAGACCAAAATATATTGGGGTATTTGTCTTCAATAATTGCTCCCGCTGCCCTACAATTAGCAGCATTATCAGTGATGACTTGTATGACATTGTATGGCCCAATACGGTCAATTGTTTCAAGTAATGCTTCTGCAATGTTGATGGCGGTCTTGAACTTGTCTGAGTAATCATGTGCAGTTAGAAAGATGGACCATTAACAGACACAGCAAGAACACTTATCAATGGCTTGCCTTTTACATTTGTCCATCCATCAGATACGATGGACACCCCATGCTCAGTCCAAGCACTTGTCATTCTATTCAAAGAATGTGATATTTTTGCTTTTTCATTATCAAGGCCAACGATTCTTGCCTTGTCATACCCAGGGCTCTTGTATCCTTTAGGGGCATCATTGATGGCCGAAACCATTTCGTGCCAATAAGGTGAGCGAAGAACGTTGAATGGTATCCCACATGCATAGAGAAACCTGTAAACCTTTGAATCCACATCATTCCTACACCCCTCATCAAGGAAATCTGATATGGTTCTACGCCTTAAAGATGATGACCCTGAGCTTCCATATCCACTGCCTTGGGAGGATGCTGAAGGAGTTCTTTGTGATTGTGAGCCCTCAAAGAAACCCCTTGATTTTTTTGATTGGTATTGGGCTTCCTCCTCCTCCCTTATGTATTTGGCTCTATCCGCTGTTGACACCACTGCACAAGTTTTGATTCCTATTTGTTTCTCTCCATCCCATGGCCTTTTCCCACAGAGGTGTCTTCTAGCACGGGTGTATGAACCTGTGTAATAAGTGTTGCAATGGGGGCAATGAAATTTAGGGTGGTTCCACCCCCTCTCCCTGTTTCAGCCCTGTGAACATATTTCCACAATGGGGTTTGGTCTTGTTTAGTCTTTTGAGTGCCCTATTCACCCTCCTCCAGCTCCTCCTCACCGGGGTTTTCACCCATTTCACTTCCTCCAGCTTCTTCATCCCCCTCTCCAGTT
>APFE030975594.1:1560-72390 GCA_000404065.3 Pinus taeda | reverse complement strand
AGCTCTTCGCTACTCCTTTTCTATCTACAGATCTCCTCAAGCGTTGTCCATCCCTGCTCTGTCTCCTCATTTGTTGCCTTCCGCTAGCCTAAATTTGTTGTCTACGCTCCTACCAAACCCTCCGTCGTGCTTCCTCTCCTCTTCACTCTTCTATTCTGCAGCTCTTTCACCCTTCCGCCGTCAATATCTACAGAAACAACAACAATAAACATTTTGACTTTTTTTATTTGTATACTATGTATGCATATAACTTCATTTAGGTTTAGCTCATTCATTCTTTTTCTTTAAGCTTTAAATTTCATTTAAAATCTTAGTTAGATTCATTAGAAATAAAAAATAAAAAAATCAATTTTGTTTTGACTTTTATTTTGATTCAATTTCATTTCATTTTTTTATTTTTTATTTTGATTGATTTAAAAATAAAAGTTTCAAAAATTCTAAAAAATTAAAAAAATAAAAAATTTGAAAAATTTAATCTTTTGACAATTGATTTAAAATTCTCAAAATAAAAAAAAATCATTAAAACATAAAAAAAATCTATATAAAAAAAGAAAATTGTGACTGAGAATAAACTAAACTAAAGGGATTCACACGTTCACATTAAAAATTTTAATGTGGCCTATGGCCCATTAAAATTTTAATCTATTAATCCTTTGATTCGTTTTACTTTCATCACATTAAAAGAACGATTTTGATTTCTTTAGTTACCATTTAATTAATTTCCTAAGTAACAATTGAATTGCTAACTTAAAATTCCTTGGTGTTTCTGGTGTTAAGAGCAAAATCTAAAATTTTCATGATTTTTCGATGGTCAAGGTGCGATAAATGTGTTAAATCATATTGACTGTTGGATAAAGTTAATTGAATCTAGATCTGGGTAGTTAATGAAAATAATTTTAAAATCTGGAATCTCTTGCATGTTAAAGTTTTGGGCGTTTATATTGATCATACCTGATTGTCACCATTCGTCACATACTGGAAAATTGTTCTGGATAACTTGTCATTTATTTAGTCTTTCATTAATTCAAATTAAAGGCATTGGCCTGTAGTCATTTTTATCTCATGATTGTGTCTTATTTAGCTGAGACTTGCGTTAAATTCATCAAGTTGTTCATCCTTAAAATCTCCTAGAGCTTGTGTTCTACAGGCTGTCCTCATCAATTAACCTTAGGGACTACCCCCCTTGACTTGTCTAGGAAAGAGTTTAAACGGAGTAAGAATTAGAGTGAAAACCCTTACTCTGAGCATTGTCACGATGCTTAGACACTTTGTACGACAACACCCGGAAAAACCCAATGTGGGAAAACCGGTGTAGCTATTCATAGTGTTTTATTATTATGTAGTTTCATAATACAACCTGGGTGCCAGAAATGGCTCACCCAACAGAGAATGCCCTCGGCAGTAGTACCTCTCAATTGGAGACAAATATTCTAGCTAAATCACCGATGAACGATCCCACAACAACAATATAGCTTCTGCTACTTTGCGTCACCCTGATAGGGATTGCGTCACCTTATCCAACTCTCCAACTCCAATTTGTCCCACGAAGATCTCCCAGCACTGCCTCTAGGGCTTGCGTCAGCCTCTTTGGCCCAGCTTCAGCCTCTTGAGGCTCTGTGTCAGCCTCTAGAGCCTCTGTGTCTCACACGCTGGCCCTCTCTAGCTCTGCATAACTCTTGGCTGCCTTTGTGTGGCCTTTGGCTGCTTGTGTGTGGCCTCTAGCTGGCTCTGCGTCAACCTCTCCTGGCTTTTGCATTGATCCTCCTGGTACTAACTCTGTCTCTCTGCTATGTTTTCATTTCCCTTCAGCTACAACTCAGATCACTTCATTCAATTTTCTCAGCAAACTCTGCGCTAGAAAATTTAGTTCTTGATCTCTCTTGGTGTGTTCTTTAGCTGACCCTCAAGCCTCCTCTTATACTTTTCTCGTTGGTCCATCAACGACCGAGATTAAATCTCTAGTCAATGACTATGATTAGATTTGGCTTGATCCATGACTTTTGGACCATTCCAACTCAGTTTTATATTAATTTACATTAATATTTTATTTTTCTTAAGTTCAAACTTAAGAACCCTATTAAAAATATTAATTATTTTAATATTTCCCAAACTGGTTAATATTTTATTTTTCTAAGTTCAAACTTAAGAACCCTATTAAAATATTAATTATTTTAATATTTCCCAAACTGGTTAGATTCTGCCCAAACCATTTCTGGGTCTTGGAGATCTCATGTCCTTTAGTCTTTCCACCAATTTTCGTGGCTAGAGCACATCCGATGCTACCTGAAATCAACATGCTCTGGGCCTCAAATTTGGTAGGGAGGCTTGGGCACATGCATTCCAAAGAACCCAGAAACCATTTTGGAAAATTCCACTCAGAGACGATTTTATTAAAATAATTAATATTTTTAATGGAGTTCCTAAGTCTAAACTTAAGAAAATTAAAATATTAATGGGTATTAATCTAATTGTGGATGTACCTTCTAGAAAAAGACAGAGATCAAGTCAAAACTATCTGAGCCTTCGATTAGGAGTTAATCTAGGTCATTGGTTGTCCAACAGAAATATATAATAAGGGACTTGAGGGTCATTTGTAAAATACATCGAGAGATCATGAGATCGAATTTCTGAAGTGAGAAGTTCTCAGGAGGAAATTCTGATCGAGGAGATATTTCTTGCAGTTGAGGGGAAGGGATAGTTGGGGTTGGAGTATCTTCTCTGGGACCCCAAATACTCAGCAAAGAGACAAAGACGCACAAGTGGAGGTAGCGCAAACCCATGAAGGATTGACGTTGGGCCAGGAGGGCCCATGCAGTGCTTGACGCAGAGCTAGAAGGGCTAGTGCAAAGGCAGAGTTGTCTTCCAACAGAAGTCTGAAACTTGCCAGGGAGCTGCTGGTTCAGCGGGGATGGTTGACTTCTGAGCTCTAGGAGGCAAGGAGACCCAGCGCAAAGCCTCAGAGAGCTCCACGCAGTTATTACGAAGGGGCAACGCAGTTGTAGCCGAGAATAGTCAGTTCAGATGTAGGATCAACCGAGATTTGTCGGGTGAAGTGAGGTAGTCTCACTAAGTTTCTGCCAGTGTCTTTTTCTCTGTAACTAGATTGTCGGAAGGGCATCCAAAGTTGTATTTAGAACTACTGCTTAATAATAATAAACCCTTAAAGCTACTACACCGGTTTTCTTGCATTGGGATTTTCCGGGAACATTTGTCCAAAAACAACAGTGTCATTTGTGTTGTATCTTATTTCTTGCTCAATATCTTGTTTCTGATTATAATTTAATTAAATGAAGGTTGCAGTAGTATTTACTTCGATAGTTATCGTAGAACACAGTAAAGAACTTGTATGGATTAACGAGTAGGAGAAGTAACATCAGTTTGCTGCAATAGGGATTCTCTGTTGTGGAATTTTCACAGGGTCTACCCTCTTTAGTTTGTTGCTGGGAGACAACTTAAACAGAGAGATTGGGGATCAAGGTGACAACCCCCCGATCTGAGCCGTTGTCGCGGTGCCTAGACACTATGTGTGACAATACCACCCAAACAGGAAACCAACCTAAATGTCCAGGTGCTAAACGTGAGAATGAAAATGATGAGAGGATTAGTGAGAGGGAAAATAATAAGGCGATGAGAGGATGAAGAATGATGAGAGAAAGGTGCCAAAATGTTGTGGCATTGATGGAAAAATGAATGAAGGATAAAAAATTACAAGATTATGGAGATGGTCGTAAAGCCAAGGTCCAACAAATTGGTCCCCGACAATGTTGCTAGAAAATGTTGTACTGCTTGATGGGCTAAATGGAAAAATGAGAGATTAGTAATGGGAATATCGTTAACCCCGACAATAGGACAAACTGTCCTCAACAACGGTGCCAAAAAATGTTCTCCTGGATTGTACAGGCACTACAACAATGCTCAGGACGGGGGTGGTCACTCTGATCCCTGCCCACTCTGTTTTAGCTGTCTCCCAACAATAGGCTATGGGGGGTAGTCCCTATGGAATGAGGTGAAGGAAAACAAGTTGGATACCAACTTGTTGGGAGACACGGATGAGTGGCCTACCCATTTGGTTGAATTTAAGCAAGATTATTAATTCAATTAGATTTTAAATTATGAGACCAATGCCTTAATGGAATTACGAATTCTTGCTTATAGAAACTGGAACCAAATAAACCCACTGCTTGAGATGATTGACTAACCTAAATGATATGCAAACCTTATAACCTATGTGTGATGCAGTGATCTTGGTTATTTTTAGTTATATGCCTAATCTAAATGTAACCTTCCCTTAACTGTTTTGAAGTTGGGCTCCAAGGTAGATTGTGGGAAGGAGGCCAACAGGAATCAGGCTAGGGCTTGATTAACGATACCTTTTGTTGTGGTCCTATCACCTGATGCCTTTGACACTACAGAGATTGTAGCTCTGATGACTATAAGGTCTCTATGTTAACCACCGAAGAGTTGCCAAGGCCCCTCAAGCTATATGAGAAGGGTTGCCCTATATTTCTATAAACCTAGCTTATGCTAGGAGGTAAATTACTAATGCAATCTAGACTTAGTATGCTTAATGAAGTATGATGAGTGAAAGCTATCTTGAGTTAAGATTTTGCAAGTTACTTAAGTACTTATTGTGAATTTATCTTATATCAAGAGTACTTGCCAATATTGAGATAACAATTTTAAATGAGATAGATGCTAACAGATACAAGTGCAAAACTCAACTATATGTCAATCCACAAGATGCTTAAGTAAATCAACTTATCCACCAATAATTATCAATACAAGATACTATGTTACTTTAAAATTTGAAACCCAAGTCAACTTTATTCATCAACAAGATTAAACTTAGATTTCGAGTACAAAGTTAGACAACCCTTGAAACCAAGATGAGATAAACCAATTTCAGATTTATGACAGTTTATATCAGCAATAATAATTTAGAAATTTCAGATTTTATCAATGTTATGACCGCAGTGAGGAAACCACTTCAAACCATGAAATTTGTTCACACATGAAACATAAAAATTTCCAATGACTAGCAAATGAAAATAACTTGTTTAGTCCACTTTATGATGATGTATTCAATGATATTTCAGATCTGATTTTTAATTTACAGTAGCAGATAACCACAGATCAACGAACTAGTGATGCAGAAAATAGATGACCAGTATGCCCAAAAATAGCAAGAATGTACTAGAACATGAAAAATTCAAATTTTAGGGCTTTAGAGAGTTTGATTCAATAAATTTTAGAACTGATATGTTTATTACAACAGTGAAGCAGTGACAGATCAACAAGTTAATCAAGTTTTATGAAAATGCCCAAAATATCCAAAACTAGCAAAAATTCACCAAGACTGAATTTTTTTAAGTTTTTGATCCAATTTAGGTGTATGCTTCAGAAATCTTCAGATCTGAATTTTTCAGTTATGCAGTAAATTCGAGCAAGCTTTAAAGTTAGATCTAAGCCAAATTTAAGATGCCCTGGCCGACACTTATGAAAATTTAGATTTTACAATTTGAGTGATTTTGACCATTAAACATGTGATTTTAGGGCTTAATCATTAATGATTTGACTGTCGTAATAAAATAGAGATAGAATACGGTTTAGAGGTCAAACCCTAGGCCTTAAGTCTTTGAAGAAGCATTTGCTCAAATAACCCAAAATTTTTGGATCAAGACAACACCTGAAAATCAAGATCTTTGATTCTCAAATCCTGCAAAACCACCAAGTATTTAGCCTTAAAATATTTCAGATAAGGGTTAAGGGCAGATTAGGGCAAAAAGGGGCAAGAAGAGGCAAAACAAGGACAAGGAAAACCAATTCTTGGGGATAAAAGGGCTAGAATGATAGATTAGGGCTCAAAGATGAAGGAAGGCCACAAAGGGCCAACGCTATGCGTAATAAGGCTAGCATTAGGGAGGATAGGGCCTAAAGGCCTAGAAGAAAGCCTGTTAAAATTGGCAACTAGGGCCAAACTCCATGTGGGTCATCTTATTAATGGCAACTGATATTTTTTTTGGATCCCTCTCATCGAGAGGTGTAGGATTGATCTAAAGATCATCGGATTTCGATAAGTATTCATGGAGATATGAATTTATTTGTGTTATGGTACAATTTGTCAAGGTCGGCCAACAACCAAATGACTCCCACATGTGCTCAACGTTTTAGTATAAAAAGAGGTGACTTGATAGTCATTCCTACACACACTTCACTCTTGATTTCTCTCCACTTGTTTTCGGTTTTAGTGGAAGAGAAATCTAGGAGGATGAAGCCCTAGATGCAGGAGGAAAGGAGGCTAATCTAGTTGCCCTAGCCACAGTCCTAAAGGATGGTCTAGCTGCAGTCCTAGAGAGAAGATCACTACTTTTATCCGCTGCCTAAAGGAGCCTAGCCGCAATCCAAGCATGGAGATATAACACTGTCAAGAAGGCCTATACTCACTGCCCTATACATAGATATGTCCTGCCCTAGCCGCATGTCTATGATACCCTAGTCACAGGAGATGACTGAATTGTTGGAAGGCAGGGCGAGGAGTTCTGCTACAGGAGGCTAAGGTGCATTTGATGACTATCTTAGGGCTGAGACTGGTCCGAGAGGGAAAGTTGCTAGGCCGAGTAGAGGAGTAGCTCAACGCTGGCAAGTGGGTGACTGTTTTGGGCTTGATGTGTGGGCCGTAAGCTACAAGAAGGTTGTGTGGTATGCCATAGGCCATACCACCACAGCAAGGGACAACATGGGTTGTTTTGGGGTCATGTCATGCCCTATTCTTTAGAGTGGAGGCAGAGGGTTCACACTAGAGTAGGCTGCAGAGATTAAGCATTGTTTGAGTGATTTTTTTTTTTGGATGCATCTTTAAGATGCATTTTTGCTCTTTTTTTTTTGCCCAAGGGAAGGGGTGTGTACTTTTTTTTTTTAATGCATCTTTAGGATGCATTTTTGCTCCATTTTTTTTATTTTTTATCTTTCTGCTAAGGGAAGGGGTGTGTACTTTTTATTTGAGGGCTGTTGCAGTAGCCTGAGGTGCCCTAACTGGTCAATATCACAATAGTAACAAGTGTAGTGTGTTTGGGTCAATGTTGTGACTAGATTTAGATCAGTTCATGGTGCAACAATGTTCATGTGCAACAATGGTACTTGGTGCAGCAAGTACATGGAGCAACAATGGTTCATGGCAAGCACATGGGACAACACTATGGCAGCATGGTGCAACAAGTACATGAGACAACATGGTGCAACAAACACATGGGACAACTGTGGCAGGAAGGTATAGCAATATGAGATGTGACAACATTGTGACAAAGTGTAGCATGATGTGGAATGTTTCTACATAATGATGGGCATCGTAACGAAGGGAAGTATAGCATGTTGTGTGCAACACTTATTAAGAGAAGTATAGTGATATTAAATGCTACTATGAGATGTAGCATGATGGGCACAGTGAGGTATAGTATGAGGTAGCACTGATGTGTGCAGCATGGTAATGAGGTCCAGCATAGTGATGATGGGTGCAGCATGGTGCAACATGACGATGAGTTGCTCCATGGTGATGGAATCACCGTGGAGAATCAGTTGAAGCAACATGTCTTCAATTGAGTTCAGCTACCTCATGTATCATCTTATTAGAGATGATCTATGCTCTTATTTAGATAAGTCAAAGTGTTGACTTCTGTTGTAAATGTACTATGTCTATTGAAGAACATATAAGAAGGATTGATCAAGGGTTTCTCCACATTTGGGTTTGTCCCTGGCTAGCGCCACATCTTGTGTCCTCTTGTCTTGGCTTGTCTTCTGCGGTTTATGTTTATGTTTTATCTGCAATTTACTATTATGTTGATGTGATTGCTAATCTAGAAAAAATATTGAGCTAACTGTGAAAATTGAAATAAATTGCTTTAAGCATAGAACATACCTAAACTTACCATGGTATCGGAGCTAAGGTGAGGACAAAGCCCAAGCAAGAATGAAAGAGCAATCACTGAAGACGGTTGGAAAGGACAAAAGGATCAATGGATTCCTCATCCCTCTTCAAATTCACCAAGGGTGAAGTCGAAGCAGAGAATATTATCGGAGTGGCGCAACGGAAGCATCTGATGGCCTACCTAAAGATCGCTTCAATGGGAAGTCCAGATCTAAGGGTGGAAGGAAAGGCAGATGCCTTGCTTGCAATAAGTTCGGCCATTATGTGTAGGAGTGTTCGAATGGCAGGGACACCTCACTTGATGATTATAAGAATCATTCTAGGGACATCTTCAATGATCAAAGTAATACAGGTCATCAAGGAAGTAACCGACTCTTCAAGAAATCAAGAAACCCTAGGTATGAAGAATCAAATGTTGTTGGCCCTCTCTTCCAGACTCTTTGGGAATCTGGCTTATTGATTGTAGTGCTTCAAGGCACTTCATCGAATAGAAGGGTACTCTCTCTAATTTGGTAGAGATGGAAACAATTGTGGGATTATACTTGGAGTCAATGCCACCTATCGCGGAAAGGGTGTAGGGAATGTAACCCCTCAATTGAATGAGGGTAACTCGATTCATTTACAAGAATCTCTTTATGTACCTGATCGCAAGAAGAACCTAGTGTCCATTTCAGCAATGGAAGTCCAAGGTTTCATGGTGGCATTCATCGATGGAAAGGTACGTGTTTGAAAATAGATTTTTCAAAGATGCTTTTACTCATGGGTTCAGGGTTGGCAATTTGTATCAAGTTGCACGAAGTCCATTGGGGACCATGTCAGTTGACACATCTCGTCTATAGCACTGGAGGTCTGCTTATTATGGGGCCTTACCCGATATGAGTCAGATGGTGACAGGGATGCTTGAATTCAAAAAGAACATGAAGATACATGTTTGAGATGTATCGAAGGAAAATCTTACAAGGGAACCATTCCCCTCATGTAGTAGGTCCACAGGTTTGGAACAACCCAAGGGGTTTGAGATCCATGATCAGGAATCTTGTGTATGCAGGTTGAAGAAAGCTCTCTATGATTTAGAGCTAACACCCCAGGCTTGATATGAAAGGATTGATAGTTGTCTGATGAAGTTGAGATTCACTAGGAGTGAAGCAGATCCAAACCATTGCTTGAAGGTTGTGGATGATAGACCTCTCATACTGCCACCTTATGAGGACGACCTCTTCTTGATAGGTGAAGACCCTCTCATTTGCAAAAGTAAGAGGGAGTTGGATTCCAGATTTGGAATGGTGAACTACAAGCCCGCGACTACCTTGATGGAGCTTAACTTTCAGAAGTTATGTGGTAGTGATGTCGGACCAGATTTGGGAAATGCCTCTGAGTTTCATAAACTCATTCGCATTGATGTTGTTGGTGAACTTCCGTCCGGATATATGATTTTTAGTTAGCATGTTGAGCTCATATTTGGTTGAGCCTCATTAGATTGGTGTTAAGAATCATTTGAGATATCTTCAGGGCACAATCTCTCATGGATTGAGATACACTGCCGGAAATGTGAAGCTGCATGATTATTCTGAAGCTGATTAGGCAGGCATTGTGGAGGATCGTAAGAGCACTTCTGGGTGCTGGTTCTCTTTAGGTTCTGCTCGATATCTGGGATGAGCAGGAAGCAAAAGAGGGTTACTTTGAGCACCGCTGAGACCGAATACATATCTATGAGTATGATCTCATGTGAAGCTGCTTGGTTGTGGAAGCTCTTCAGTGAGTTGTTTGTACACATGATGGATACCACTGTGATCTTTTGTGATAACCAGAGGGGGATTCGATTGTTGAAGAATCCCGTATTCTATGATTGCTCCTGCATAAAGGGACAACCTTATCTAGGATATGGTACATCGATGAGCAAGAAGGCTCCATCGCATTCGGAATGATGTGCAAGTCGCAGACATTCTATCGAAGCTCCAAGGAAAGGTCAAATTTGTGACTTTCCAGAACGACTTATAGTCGTTGAGAGACCCTCTTATGAGGGTTCTGTATGATGCATGTATTGAGCTCTGGGAGCTCCAGGGGGGCTTGGGGTACTTCTTGGAGCAACAAGCGTGATCCAGGTGGATGTTGGTGGCCACCCACCTATCCCAGTTGGACCCCCACAATTGTCTCTTTCAGCTTTTTCAGTTTCCTAAATTGTAGCACAGTTTACTATTTTTAGCAGTTTTTCGGGTCCTGAACTTCCGGAGCCGTTTTGAGGCCCTAAACGACGTTTTTTGGGGAATCCAGGGGCAACATGGGTCCATGCAGTGGACCAATGTTTCTTGTTCCAACAATGATAGTGCTCGAATAGATCTTTCTAATGAGCTATTGTACGCGTCAAACGGAGATCATATGCTAAAGTTACGACCTTGGGAAGTTGATGTACCAACTTACCAAAACGGGGCCCACAATTTGGCGTTTCATCTTCTAAGGGTCGGTTTTGGAATGTGAAGGGTTTTCCATTGTTTCTCAATAATAAATAGGCCTTCGAGCCTCATTGTAACACGAGTTCGGAACAGTTCAGAGACATGTAGCCGCACATCTCTTCTCAGAGATAAGCTACCATCGTCCTAGCTGGTTTATTTCCAATTCTGGTTGTAAGCATATTTCGGTATTTTCCATTAATGAAATGAAGCATTATTTCCGCTGCATCTCTTTATTTATGGTTATCGCATCTCTGTATTTATGGTTATCTCTGTAATCTATTGCGTTCCTGTTTAAATCCGGATCAAAGTGACCATAGGGCGACTCACCGTCCCCTAATGGTGTGCTGTGTACAGGGTGAATAGTTCAAGCTTCCCCTGTGATACCTTGTGGCGAATTATGGACAGGACGAGTGGTTCTCTTGTCGAGGCATCCTACCCATGCAGTTTGGGACTCATGGGAAGTACCTCTCATCTGGCCAATGAGTAGGGAAATGGGGTTAAGGACCATAGTAGTACTATCGATGGGCGCATCATTGTATCTACCATACTCCCTATGCTAGGATGACCTACATTGACCTGGGATCAATTGGAACTGAGTTCCGGTCAATGAGAGTGATATAGCTCACTCTCTCTTGGAACTGATCTGGTATCAGTATGTGTGGCTTGAGACACTCTCGTGATATTGATCTGGGATCAATGAAACTGACTTCAGGTGAGTAAGAGTGATATAAATCACTCTCTCTTGGTACTGATCTCGGATCAGTAAGAGTTGTATGACACACTCTCTTCATATGGGATTGACTTTAGGTCAGTAGAGAATGGTATGAGACATTCTCGATCAATTCTTCTACTTCCTGGTTCAGCAGAGCAAAGCAGAACAGAGCAGTGTAGAGCAAAGTAGTTCAGGGCACTGATGGCAGAGAGTATAGTCCGGCAAATGGATTAGCAGATGGAGTTCTCCCTAGTTGAGAGGGAGTGTTAAAATTGGAAACTAGGGTCAAAATCCATGTGGGTCATCTTATTAATGGCAGCTGATATTTTTCTTGGATCCCTCTTGTCAGGAGGTGTAGGATTGATCTAAAGATCATCCGATTCCGATAAGTATTCATGGTGATATGAATATATCTGTGTTATGGGACAATTCGTCAAGGTCTTCCAGCAACCAAATAAACCCCACATGTGCTCAATGTTTTAGTATAAAAGGAGGTGACTTGATAGTCATTTCTACACACACTTCACTCTTGATTTTTTGCCACTTGTTTTAGGTTTTAGTGGAAGAGAAATCTAGGAGGATGAAGCCTTAATGCAGGAGGAAAGGAGGCTAATCTAGCTGCCCTAGCCATAGTCCTAAAGGATGGTTTACCTGCAGTCCTAGAGAGAAGATCACTGCTTCTATATGCTTTCTAAAGGAGCCTAGCCACAATCCAACCATGGAGATATAACACCCTCAAGAAGGCCTATACTTGCTACCCTATACATAGGTCTGTCCTACCCTAGTCGCAGGAGATGATCGGATTGTTGGAAGGAGGGGCAAGGAGTTCTGCTACAGGAGGCCGAGGTGCATTTGATGACTATCTTAGGGTTGAGACAGATCTGAGAGGGAAGGCTACTAGGCCGAGTAGAGGAAGAGCTCAATGTTGGAAAGTGGGTGACTGTTTTGGGCTTGATGTGTGGGCCATAAGCTACAACAAGGCTGTGTGGTAGGCCGCAGGCCATATAACCACAACAAGGGACAACATGGGTTGTTTTGGGGTCATGTTATGCCCTACTCTTCAGCATGGAGGTAGAGGGTTCAAACTAGAGCAGTCTGCAGAGATTAAGGGTTGTTTGGGTGACTGTGTGAGGGTTGTTGCAGCAGCCTGAGGTGCCCTAACTAGTCAATATCACAACAACAACAAGTGTGGTGTGTTTGGGCCAATGTTGTGACTAGATTTAGAAAAGTTCATGGTGCATCAATGTTCATGTGCAACAATGGTACTTGGTGCAGCAAGTGCATGGAGCAACAATGGTTCATGGAAAGCACATGGGAGAACAATGTGGCAGCATGGTGCAGCAAGCACATGGGACAACTGTGGCAACATGGTGCAACAAGCACATGGGACAACACTGTGGCAGCATGGTGCAACAAGCACATGGGACAACACTGTGGCATCATGGTGCAGAAAACACATGGGACCACTGTGGCAGGAAGGTAAAACAATATGAGATGTGACAGCATTGTGATAGGGTGCAGCATGATGTGGAATGTTGCCGCATAATGATGGGCATCATAATGAAGGGAAGTATAGCATGTTGTGTGCAGCACTTGCTAAGAGCAGTACATTGATATTAAATGCTACTATGAGATGCAGCATGATGGGCACAGTGTGGTACAATATGAGGCAACACTGATGTGTGCAGCATGGTAATGAGGTCCAGCATGGTGATGATGGGTGCAACATGGTGCAACACAGTGAGGTGTAGCATGATGATGAGGTGCAACACAATGATAGTTGCAGCATGGTGATGGAGTCCCAGTGGAGAGTCTATTGAAGCAGCATGTCTTCAACTGAGTTAAGCTACCTCATGTATCATCTTATTAGAGATGATCCATGCTCTTATTTAGATAGGTAAAAGTGTTGACTTCTGTTGTAAATGTACTATCTCTCTCTTTGTTGAACACTTGAAGAACATATAAGAAGAACTGATCAAGGGTTTCCCACATTGGGCTTTGTCTTCGGCTAGCACCACATCTTGAGTCCTCTTGTCTTGGCTTGTCTTCTGCGATTTATGTTTATGTTCTATCTGCAATTTACTATTATGCTGATGTGATTGCTAATCTAGAAAAGATATTGAGCTAACTGTGAAAATTGAAATAAATTGCTCTAAGCATAGAACATACCTAAACTTAACAAAGCCCTAGGGCATACGACCTAGGGTTTCAAGGCCACAAAGGCCTGTCGCAAGCCCTTAGAGAGTTGCAGCTAGAGGAGAAGGGAGGAGGAGGAGAGGCCTAAGAGGGCTAGCGGAGGAGGGCCGAGAGGAAGGAGGTCGAGGGAAGGAGGGCTAAGAGGAGGAGAGGCCTAGGGAGCCAAGGAGGAGGCCAGAAGGCCTTTTGGGCTCGCGGCTAGTGCAAAGAAGGGAAGCCACAACCCCTAAGGGTCACAACTAACCTTGGGACGGCTAGAAACCAAGACGTTGCGAGATAGAGGAGAGACGCTGAGACTTTAGAGGGAAAACCGGGGTTGGAAACACTGAAAACTTTGAAACCCTTGGTCAAATTTTTTTTATGCTTCAACTCTTTGATTTTTTGAAAATTTTTTTGTGGGTAGCCTTGCAAAATTTCCAAAAGACTAGATCTTAACCTCAAGGGCCTAGTTCTAACCCTTCTCCCACAGTCCACTTGATTCCTTGATTCAACCTGCAAAAATAAAAAATAAAACACCCAAACTCCAAATATGTAAAAAGTATCTAAAATCCCCAAACCATAATTAGCAAAACAATTTACAATATAAATTTACAAAATTATTTTACAAATTATACAAGGGTTTCAAATAGATTTTGAGAATTTTTTTTTTTTTTTTTTTTTAATTATATTTTCCTTTGAAGAATGACTAGAAATGCTTCAGAAAATTTATGCTCACTATAGCCTTAGCGAAGATTTAATCCACTATATAAAAACTAGAGATCCAAGCAAAATGACTCTTGCCCACAGTCTATGAACTTGGAGACCAAGGATTGAGTACCTGCAAACACTATGTATTATCTCAAAATAATCACATGAAGCACAACATAGGAATCTCGTAGTCAATACATACCATAGATCAACGAACAAGAACACCTCGAGTTGCACCCCAAAGTCTTTTATTATAGCAGAAAAATAGTTCCCAGCGGGATAATAGTTTACAAAAATGCTTCAACAACAATATTCTAGCCAGAGATCAAGATGACTAGAGACTCAATTGACTTTCTAATTTATAGATAAATCCTCCAAATGGAAAAATAACGGCTAGTTTTTTTTATCTTTGTCAAAGTAATCTAGACCATTGATAAACACTTCAAGATCTTTTAATTTTGTCACTTGATTTTTTATTTTTGAGGAATTTTCGAATTTATCATTTAATTCCATTTTAATTAACTCAAAATTAATTATTTTGAACTAACTTCCTAAAAAAATTGGCTTTGACTTAACCACCAAGGTCCAAAGGTCCAAATTTTCCATTTGGAAAATTTATTTTCCTTAGACAATTTAAATTTGACTCTAATTAATTAATTTTCTGGCTTAGGATCTAATTTTTTTTTTGCCAGAAAAATTAATGAAGGGATTTAATTATTTTTCCAACCCTCTAATACATGAGATTTTTCGTTTACAAGACTCAAAGAAGAAATACACATTTGGCTTAGACCCTCAAGACACATAACCCATCTGCAACACAATATGATCTAGTAAACCAAGTGATTTGTAATAAAATAATTAAGCCAACTAGCTTAAATTATTCTCAAACCACTTTTACATAAGACTCAACCAAAAACACTAAGACTCACCTAATAATTCGACAATAAATTTTCACCTTAGCTTTGGGGTTTAAGCTTGAAGAAAAAACTCTTCTAATTAGTTGTGGTTAGAAACACAGGTAATCAACGAGGTTAAAAAACCTCCTAGGATGGAATTCGTCATCAAATTATAAGCTTACCTAAGTTGTTACATAGACTCAATGATATAGGTCCGGGTGTGAAGAAGGACCTTTCCAAGACCTTTTACTTTCGTGATGTGTTAAATTGCATTTCTAAAAGAACATAAATGAATACACGTGCATGTTGTAAAGAAGAGGAACAAGACAATCATCGGCAACATAGCAACATAAGCCATTGATAACGGAGTTCGTCCAGGAGGGACTACGTCTCCGGGCCCCAGTGTTAAGATGGTGTAGGCCGCTGCATTAAGTGTTGTCAATAGTGATGATGTACATAAGAGATGATGTCTCTATCATACAAGGAAAATTCCCTCATGCAGGAGTGGCTCCAAGAGATGTTCTGCGACAGGAACTCTCAGTCAAAAAGGACTCCTATCAGTATGATACAAACTCATGCATGATGAGCATCCCGCCAACATGGCATAAAAGGGATCTCAATGCAAACATACATGACGATAACCTCACAACCAAGGGCCATCTAAAGAAGCGGATGTCAAATTGCTGAAGCTGTTCGTGCCATCGATCTCACGGCATCGAATCACATGAAAATGGCTGCTCGCACATGAACGCTGACACCTGTATTCCTTTAGAAAAGTGGCTGAAGAATAGAATGAACAAATGAGAAATTTGAACGCACCATTAGATTTGTGGCGTCGAATAGTGCAAAATCAACTGTCCAATTTTTGAATTCTGAGAAACTGAGAATCTAGGGCTCAAGGAATCTTTTAGATTCCTCCTAGATTCCTCAAAGATTCTGCTCCATGGGTGGACTGGAAATCTGCAATGCAAAAGGTGAATCTGACCTCGCCATTGTGATCCCAGTGAAAAACCATGAAAAACGACTGTAAACTTGACTATATTCCGCCATGGAGAAAAATTACCTCGGGAAAATTTCATGGATCATGGTTCCGCTCCCTGTTTCTGTAGCAATCATGGTTCCACCTGCATACTGAAAAATGAACGAAAAATGCAGAACTCGGATGGAGACACGGATAGCGCCATTGAGTTTGTGGCGTCGAGAAGTGCTAAAACCATATAAAATTTGTTAAAATTTGACAAAGTGAAATTTCATCCCTCCTGCAAAACACTGCCTTGAATTGTATGCCAAGATTCTGCCTCCTCTATCTCGAAATCCGTGCTCGCTCTTGGTTCCTCCATCTGCCCCGTTGCATTGAAAAATGAAGGGCTTATATAAGTTATGTGGTGGAGTTTTCAAAAAACCCATTTGGGTGGATTGGTATGAATGTTGGTTGGTTGGAGGGGGGTCGGGTGGTCAAACCCCGCCCTCTCGATATATAAAATTTTTGTTAAAACTGAATTGCAAATTGAATAGGGCCGGGCCCCTTTCCTGGGCGGCCTACCCAATTGTTTCCCTTGTTAGCGTTGTGGCTTGCCATGTGTCGTGCATGGTATATGTGGTCGGGTTCGTGTCATTGGGCTGACCCACCCATGTTACAATGTAACGTGATAAGGTGAGGGCGGGCAAGGCGGGGTCATGGCCGCTGGCCCCCCTATTAATATATGCATTTATGTGGTTTGTTGGGGTGGTGGGGTTGGTGACCCGCCACCCTTTTATATATATATATATATTTTTAATTTTTATATAAAAAATGGGCGACTTTTAAAATGCGGAATTTTGGACTGTAGGAGTCATTTTAATCAGGCGATAATTTTGCTCGGAATCTGGCCGAAGTTGGCCGGATTCTGTCCGCCGGAAAAATTCAAATTGTGGCCTCCTTAAGCCTGCACAGTGAGCAAAAGTCAACCCAACTTTGACTGCCTCTATCTCCTTCATCCAGACTCGGATTGACGAACCGTTCGTACCTCCGCGATTAGGACGATGAGATCTACGCTTTGGTCATAGGTTGGCATCATTTTGGGCACTTTGATTTTTGAGCGTTCATAAGCCCTCTGTCTTGTGTGTCTCTGGAGCCACCTGGATCAATCCTCCCCACTAAGGAGCTTTTGGTCCTCCAAAAGCATGAAAAATAATCTGCAACTCTCTGTACCTTGTATGCATCACAAATGTCCTGAAAGGCCTTGCCTCCATCTCCTTCACCTTTGTTTTTCGGAGCTTTAAGTGACGAGCCGACACCTGCTACCTCTGCAATCTGTAGTACATTGTTTTGCAAATTACATGCTTGAATTTCATGACCAAATAATGACCCAAACGTCCCACACTTGTCACAAGTTTATAACACATACTCGGTGGTCAAGTTTACAACAAGATGGACGCAATACCTCAGTTACGAAAACAAGGCCAACATATCATTGTTGCTTCAATAAGTGATGGAAAACACATCATCACTGCAACACATGATTTACAAAGATAAGGCCAAACACTATTGTTTTGACAAGTGATGGAAAGTTGGAAACACAACATCACTTTCACAGTTTATCATGCAATTCAAAATAATATTAGACATCATTGTTGCTGAACAAGTGATGGAAAACACATCATCACTTTTACATTTTAAAATGCAACAAATGATTTACAAAAGAACGATCATGAAACACTAACATGTCTAGGAACCATTTTTCACTTATCAATGTGAATGGGTCGCCTCCTTGTGGCGGTTTTGCTTGTCGATCAACTGCTTCCCCTAGTTCACGCATCGATGCTTTGTCTTTAAGGTGTTGCTCCGGATGGAGCCTCCAACAAGTGGCTCTTTGATGGACACTTCTACCGCAATGACTGCAATAGGTTTTCTTCCTCCAGATCTGCTTAACATGTTTTTTTACCTGCTGTTGAAAGGGTCTTTCATGTCTCATCCTTTTGTGTGTTGCCATTCTTTTCCAACGCTTAGAAAATGTATGGTTGTGTAATCCATAAAAGGTACATGTTTTTCGATGCCATGTTTTACGTTCATCGTTAACAACATGGTTATAATCGAAATGAACATTCGAATGTCGAGAGTGGTTATACCTTCCCTTGCTGTCTCTGGTGTCATTATGGCGATGAGATCTTGCCTCAGCTCTTTCCCTGCAATGGGTGCTACCATGGGATGATGGGGATGTGTTCCCATCATTCTCTTTCCTCGACGATTTTGACGATGTCTCGGAAGAATCTGACACCTTCAAGCAATCTTCTTTGGCGTATCTCGAGCTTGCATGTCTCTGCATAACCTCCAATGGTTGAGTTATGTCTTGTTTATTAACACCAAGTTCTTCTTCCTTCTCGTGCTTCGTCCTGGTAAGGAGCCTCATGTTTGTCCCTGTAATTGGGATCTCCAAATCTCCAACAGAAATCATACTATGTGAAGACACAACCAAAAGGAAATCAACATATTTTACCTCCTCTGTGGACTTGGAAAGAACTGATGAGGGCTTTTCATCATCTGTTGTTGGTGGTTCGCTAGTTGTCTCGGTGCATTCCCCAACTTCCTTTCTGACATACCCTAGTCCTACTTGACGGGGTAATTCTTCTACTTTGATGGGGTTGACAATGCCTTAGCCATTAACGTCCAAGCCTTTTCCCTCATACCCCATTTTCTTCAATAGTTTGGAGCCAATTCCTGTGGTATGATTTTCAAAAACAACGAAATCATTATCAGGACATATACATGAATTCAGAGAACTACTTTTTACCTCACATGGGTCACGCTGAAGCTTTTCCAAGGCCTTGTCCTTTGCTTGCAGCTGTCGTAGCAAACTTTGTTTTTCCTCTTTCTCTTCATGTAGGCACATCTTCAATTCAATGTTATATGTTTGAAGACTTTTGGTTGTTGTGCTTCAGTTCTTCCAGGGTCTCTTCTGCCGCTCGCAACTGAAGTTGCAATTGCTCCTTTTCCTCTGTCTCTTTCTGTAGAGTTTCATACATTATTTCTACCCTTTTGGAAATGTTGAGCATGGTCTCGTACATCGCTTTTTCATCCTTTGTCACTGCACTTTCCATTGTTCACACTGCAATTCACATCAACGTAAAGATCGCTCCAATACCACTTGATCCAGGTCCGGGTGTGACGAAGGACCCTTCCAAGACCTTTTACTTTCATGATGTATTAAATTGCATTTCTAAAAGAACATAAATGAATACACGTGCATGTTGTAAAGAAGAGGAACAAGACAATCATCAGCAACATGGCAACATAAGCCTTTGATAACGGAGTTCGTCCAGGAGGGACTACGTCTCTAGGTACCAGTGTCAAGATGGTGTATGCCTCTACATTAAGTGTTGTCAATAGTGATGTTGTACATAAGAGATGATGTTACTATCATACAAGGAAAATGCCTTCACGTAGGAGTGGCTCCAAGAGATGTTCCGCTATAGGAACTCTCAGTCAAAAAGGACTCCTATCAGTATGATACAAACTCATGCATGATGAGCATCCCGCCAACATGGCATAAAAGGGATCTCAATGCAAACATACGTGACGACAACCTCACAACCAAAAGCCATCTGAAGAAGCAGATGTCAAACTGCTGAAGCTGTTTGTGCCATCGATCTCACAGCATTGAATCACATGAAAATCGCTGCTCACACATGAATGCTGACGCCTGCATTCCCTTAGAAAAGTGGCTGAAGAATAGAATGAACAAATGAGAAATCTGAATGCACCATCAGATTTGTGGCGTCGAATAGTGCAAAATCGACTGTCCAATTTTTGAATTCTAAGAAATTGAGAATTTGGGGCTCAAGGAATCTTTTAGATTCCCCCTAGATTCCTCAAAGATTCTGCTCCATGGGTGGACTAGAAATCTGCAACTCAAAAGGCGAATCTGACCTCGCCATTGTGATCCCAGCAGAAAACTATGAAAAACCACTGTAAACTTGACTATATTCCAACACGGAGAAAAATGACCTTGGGAAAATTTCATGGATCATGGTTCCGCTCCCTATTCTGCGGCAATCATGGTTCCACCTGCATACTGAAAAATGACTGAAAAATGCAGAACTCGGATGGAGACACAGAAAACTCCATTGCGTTCGTGGCATCGAGAAGTGCTAAAACCATATAAAATTTGTTAAAATTTGACAAAGTGAAATTTCATCCCTCCTGCAAAATGCTGCCTCGAACTGTGTGCCAAGATTTTGCTTCCTCTATCTTGAAACCTGTGCCCACTTCTGGTTCCTCCGTCTACCCCGGTGCATTGAAAAATGAAGGGTTTATATAAGTTCTGTGGCAGAGTTTTCAAAAAACTAGTTTGGGCGGATTGGTGTGAATGTTGTTGGTTGGAGGGGGGTCACCTAGTCAAACCCCACCCTCTCCATATACAGAATTTTGTTAAAACTGAATTCCAAATTGAATAGGGCCGAGCCCCCTTCCCGAGCGGCTTGCCCAATTGTTTCCCTTGTTAGCACCGTGGCTTGCTATGTGTCGTGCATGGTATATGGGGTCGGGTTCGTGCCGTTGGGCCAACCCACCCATGTTACAACATAACGTGATAAGGTGAGGGTGGGCCAGGCGGGGTCATGGCCGGCGGACCCCCTATTAATATATGCATTTATGTGGTTTTTTGGGGTGGCGGGGTTGGTGGCCTGCCACCCATTTTTTTATAATTTTCTTTTTTAATTTTATATAAAAAATGGGCCACCTTTAAAAATGCGTATTTTTTTTGGACCGTAGGAGTCATTTTAATCAGGTGACAATTTCGCCCAGAATCTGGCCGGAGTTGGCTGGATTTCGTCTGTCGGAAAAGTTCAAATTGTGGCCTCCTTGAGCCTACACAGTCAGCGAAAGTCAACCCAACTTTGACTACCTCTATCTCCTTCATCCTGACTCGGATTGACGAACCGTTCACACCTTTGCGATCAAGACGATGAGATCTATGCTTTGGTCCTAGGTCGACATTGTTCTGGGCACTTTGATTTTCGAGCGTTCATAAGCCCTCTTTGTCCCATGTGTCTCTAGAGCCACCTGGATCACTCAAGGTTTTACTAAGATCATTTACATTACATAACTTGCAGAATGGGATAATCATGACACATGGATGGCTAATATTTGATCCGATCCTTGTTGAAAAATTTTGTACTTCCGCTTTCCCTGGAACTTTGACAATTTGAGTGCAACATTGTCCAACCCCCTTGGCTTTATCTAGGAGAGAACCTAGACGGAGAGAGCTGGGATTAGGTGACAACCCCTTCTCTTAGCTTTTCCACCAAGGCCACACCTAGTGGGGTTGAGGATTTTTCCCACATTAACTTAGGGTTGAGGACCTTTCTTTGCCTTCCCTTCGGATGCAAGGGCTATGTCCTCCTCAACTTTATCAACCTTTGGCCCTTTGCTACTGTTAGTACCTTGGAAAAGACTGAGCCTTAGCTCCTCTTGTGTGAAATTGCTGCATAGGCATTGCCAATCAAGCAATTTATCTCGTCCACTAATTCCTTGAATGAATATTGCCCACTCTCTTGTAAACCCCTTTTAGTGTTATTAGCACAAGTTCACTATCCTCTTGTTTCTCACCTACTGCTGCTAGCTCATCATAGACATCTCAAATTCTTGTGAGATAAGGAGTCATGCCTTCACCCTTCAACATTTTTGTGGTCCTCAGCTTCTCCTTGAGAATCATCTTCTGTTTCTCTGACGGATCTTGGTATAGCTTCGCAACGACATCCCACATTTCCTTTGTTGTTGCCTTTTCTACAATATGTGCAACGATATGATCCTGCACTCCATCTAGGATCATTCTCTTAGCCTTGGCCATTTATTTCTTGTAGGTTGCATATTGTTGAGGCTCTATTGGTATAACAATAGCACTTTCCACAAACTCCTTCAGTCCATGCTCATCCAATAGAAAATTCATCCTTGTCTTCCATATGCTAAAGCTAGAGGCTCCATCAAATCTATCCTGATCTCTGAGACTTGTTGTGGTCATCTTTGCGAAAACTCAAAAACTAGGAAATAAACTGAAATTCTCCTCTCTTTCCTGCGGGCCTTCTTCTACTACTCGCACTTCCTTGGAAAATGCACAAATCTGCTCCTACTTGCCTCTAGAATTCCTCCTCCGGTCCTTACATTACCTGTAACACCTCAACTAGGCAACTTGCTCAACCTTCCGAAAGTCCTTATATGGAATTTGGCACACGATTTGATGCTCCTGAAGCTTACATTGGCTGACTGGAAAAACTACTACGGCCTATTGCAATTGGAAATCTTGGATCTCCTCCTAAAAGCTAAATGTGGAAACGCTTTGAGAAATTCTGGAAATTCCTCTTCAGTGTGGTTTTTTATTCAACCTATCGCTGATCTGCTGCTGCAAAACCTACCGCAAACCAACTGTGCGCAGATATTCTCAAAAAAATCACTGATTTGCACACTAGAACTCTCTGTCCAGGAAAACCACAACCTATAAATTTTGCTTTTGAGGCTGATCAAATTTTCCTCTTGCTTGGAACTGGAAATCAAACCTTCTGCCTTTGCAATTCACATTTCCTAGTGGCCTACATAGATCTAGAGAAATTGTGACCAAATCTCCCTCAAAAGCTGCACAATTTTCTCCTCTCACCCTTAAGCCTTTGATCTGATCAAAATTGTTTTGTTACCATGTGAAATTTCCTTGAATTGTAGTAATTGGAATTTAGTCTTCTAACTAGTTAGCAGTTTATTAATTTTCTAATTAATACCAAATAATCTACTTAATACCAAATAAATCGCATTGCAATTCTTCACAAATAAATTATGTGGAAGCTAAATAAAATGTTGGAATTGAGAAAATAGATGCACACACATAATAAAATTGACACAATAATTTTTGGACAATAATCCCTAGAAAAACCCTAAAGGGAAAACCAGTGCAACAGATGAGGGTTTATTTTTATTATTATGCAACAACAAAATCTGAGTGCAATAATTTGTTACTGGCAATCCTTACAAATCCACTGGAAAAATAATTTGGAGAAATTATCTCTTCTGCAAATAATTTGGCCTCCCTCTGGCCTGCTTGAACCCAATTGAGAAAACTCAGCCTCTAGGAATTCGTACTACCTGGACTAGGAAAATCGTACAGCCTAATAGCCTACTCCAAATGAGTTGTCCTACCTCCCTCTACCATTGGAAGAAATTCGCTTTTCCTCTTGCAACTCGATCTGACCTCCAACAACTCTACAAACCCTCTTTCGACATCTCACAGTCTATTTCTGGTTGCTCGCACTAGTTATTCGGCCTCTCTGTAGAAAGGTTTTGGCTTCCCTACTACTGCTGTTGGGAATCTCTTTCATAAATGGCTTTGTTGCTTCCTCAATCAGTATTGCTTTGGCTCAAGCTAACTTCCTTGCTTAATCACTGCATTGGATAGATCAATCTACCAAGGAACTCGCTCTCCCTCTTCGATGTGTCTATCTCCATCTCATCGATCTGCTCTTATAGTCTCTTGTTGGATCACCAACAACCATGGTTAAATTGTTATCAAAAACTAAGATCATCTCAAATTTGATCCATGTGAACTTATAGAGCTTTCTCGATCTTTCTCAATTAATGTTGTTAATTAATCAAATTTCCTAAGTTAGACAGTTAGACTTAGGGATTTTTTAATTGTTGATCAATTAACTTAATTGAGTCGTCTCTAGGTGTTTTCTCCCAAAACGTTTTCCGGGCTTTGGAAATCTCGTGTTCTTTAGCTTCTCCAACACAAATAGAGACTAGAACACCTGTTCAATGCTACCAAAAACTAACACTATAAGGGTCACCCACTGGTAGTGGGTAACACCGTAACACTACCATCATCAGAGCCTCATATTTTTGCCTCCTAGATAGTGAGAGGAAGGTCACACTAGACTAGGGGAAAGTGATAACAACCAAATTGAAGCAAGGGAACAAATGTACAATTAAAAGTAGTCTATCATCTAATTCAACCTCTGATCCATACGTGAATGCCCTTAAACATTAAATGAAAGCACTTGCCAATACAAAATTGGTTAATGTACCTCATACTAGATAACCCACCTTCATTATATGAGTTGGCTAGATGAAAGAACACACTAATTCATTATATGAGTTGGCTAGATGAAAGAACACACTAACCGGAGGGTGGACGAGAGGCTTATGAGACTGGCTATCTGTGGATCATCATAGGGCTGCTGGATGGCAGCCTGAAACAATAGGAGAAACAATTTCTCCTAGGGGTTATCCACATAGGAGTGGGTATTTTTTATTAGATTTAAATTCAAGCATAAAGTTATTTGAGTTAAATGTTATTCTTTATAGATATTATTTGGCATTCTTCGAGGAATGCCCTTGGAATTCCCATATTTTTAATATTGACAAACATATACCTGGATGGGTATTAACTTTGGTTCAAAGAAAAAGGTGGCGACTTCATGTTTTGCGGAAAGAAAAAACCATGATTTAAGTCCACCAAGAGAATGGTGAGAGTGGTTCTTCAGCTTAGTTTTGAAGCAGTTAATTAAAATGTATTGGATCCTTTTTTTATTGGATTTAAATTCAGGCTCAAAATTATTCGAGTTAACTATTGTTCTTTATAGATATTGATTGGTATGTTGCAAGAAATACACTTGGCATTCCCTTATTTTTAAGATTGATACATATATACCTTAGTGAATATTAGCTTTGGTTCGAAGAAAAATGGGGTGACTTAATGTTTTGCAGAAAGAAAAAGACTTGCTTCAGGTTCTCTAAATTGGCTGGGTTTGCAGTCACATGACATTTGGGAGCCACTCTTTCTTTCTTTCGCTAGCCTCCTCTTGACATTTAATGCACCACTGCCATGTTGCCCATAGAGGAAAAAATTATGCATCGTCTTTATTTGGTGATATTTTATGCATTATATTCCTATGGCATTAACAGATTTAGTTCAAATAACAAGACAAAATAATGGTACTGTTTTAAATGGTACAGTTATCTAGAATTGAGGCCAACCGGGGTCTTGGATGTGTCCTTGATCGAGGCAACAGATTTGATGAATACTGATATCCTTGGCAAATCAGATCCTTTTGCATTGTTGTTTGTACGACTTAAAACAGAACGCATAAAGCGGAGCTCAACAAAGAAGAACACTCTACATCCTGTCTGGAACGAAGGGTTCATCATTGAGGTCTATTCTATCGTTCATGCATTGTATTGTGTACAAAATTTAATGTGAAGTTCATTTATATTATTCTCTTTTCTTAAATATTGAAATATTGTAAATTGTTGGTATTGCTTGCCAGGTAGATGATCGGGATTCACAGTACTTAACAATTCGTATGATGGATGAGGAAACTATAGACAATGCAGAATGTATTGGAGAATCCAAGTTCCCTTTGAAAGAGGTATCATCATGTTCCTTATGTGTCCCATATTTTCATTCTCACATGAATATGTGAGGGGTACGACTATCTGGCAGGGGTGATCACTGGAAAATCAAGGTTCTGTTTGTCTCCTGCACTAGTAACAATACACCCTATTATTTACAAAATAAATTGCATAACAGTATCAATCTAGTGCCGTTCGTTTTTTCATAGTACTTATATTAGATCAGAATACTCGGTAGATGGATTGTATCCATATATTCCATGGAGGAATGCGTAAGTAATTCTAGGAGCTCCCTGTAGGTGATGTTTGGCATTTTCTATTGCGTGTTTTAATGATCTGACAAAATATCTAATTGTTCATGACATCTTCCCTGCTTTTGAAGATACTTTCTTTTTGAGAGGTTCTTTTGTTTGCTTCATTAATATGATATTATAAAAGATGTAAAAAAACATTCTTCTGGATTTAAAATAGAGCCACGACATGGGGAAAGGAAATCATAATTATTTTGTTGATGCATAGTGAAAAGACATTGAAAAATAGAAGAGACAAACATAAGTATAAATATTTTAATGATTGTAAAGGTAAAGTTTTGGAGCGGTGTAACACCTAGAATCTCACCCATACGGTTCTCATATTAACTTCGAAATTTGTTGATTAGGCTTGTTTATTTGGGGCAAACCTTAGGAGGAACATCGGTATGGCAGCTTCTAGCAACACACTTTTTCCTTATTCAGGTGTTCCATCGTAAATTGTTTTAGCAGGAGTACATTTAGTTACAAGCAATCTTTCTCGTCACCAGCTATTTTGGGAGTATGTGCATGCATGAAATGTGGCTTCACAGGCATCATTTTTTTGGTTACAAGCATCCTTCTTTTGATTACATGCATCTTCTTTTGATTACATGCATCATTCTCTAGTTACAAGCATCCTTTCTCGTTACCAGCTATTTTGGGAGCATGTGCATGCATGCAATGTATCTTTACATGCGTCATTCTTTTGATTGTCTTTGGGAAATTTTGGTGCATTTCCTATTTTTAGACATTGTTATTGTTAGTAAGTTCTTCTAGAGCATTTATTGAAATGCATGCAATGTAAAGACTTTATTGAAATGCATGCAATGTATCTTTACATGCATCATTCTTTTGATTATCTTTGGGAAGCTTTGGTGCATTTCCTATTCTTAGACATTGTTATTGTTGGTAAGTTTTTCTAGAGCATTTATCTCAATGAATTGAGGACTTCTTTTTTTTTCAATTGTGATTCATGGTCATTGAGTGGCTGCTACATCCACGGGTAATAATCCGGCCAGATCCACCTGAAAGGATCTACCAGTGAGCTTATCTAGTCGGGCCTAACCACAAGGGCGTCAAAGAGATTTGACTTTGTGACCTCCCAATTGGCAAGGTACTTAGCAACAGGAACTCGACCAATTTGTTGATTTGTGGTAGCATCAGATGTGCTCTAGCCATGAAAATTGGGGGAGAGGCTAAAACACATGAGATCTCCAAGACCCATAAATGGTTTGGGGAAATTCCACCCAGTTAGAGAGATATTAAAATAATTAATATTTTTAATGGAGTTTCTAAGTCTAAACTTTGGAAAATTAAAATATTAATGTTTATTAATATAAAACTGGGTGAGAATGTTCTAAATGACATGGATCAAACCAAATCTAATCTTAGCCGTTGATTAGAGACTTAATATCGACCGTTGAAGACTTAACAGGAAAAGTATAAGAGGAGGCTTGAGGGTTAGTTGGAGATACACCAAGATTGATCAGTCAGTTTGATTTTATGGAGCGGGGTTTGCTGAGAAAATCCAAACAAGTGATTTGAGTTTCAATGAGGGGCAGTGAGTACATAGCAGAGAGGCAGAGATAGTGCCAGAGGGTCAGCGCAGTGACTGAGGAGGCTACGCAGAGGCAGCAAGAGCCACGTAGAGGCAGCTAGAGACTGCGCAGAGGCTGTGGGGCCTGCGTGGGTGACGCAGAAGGCCAGAGAGTTGATGTAGAGAGGCAGAAGGTTGACACAAAGGATTCTAGAGCTACGCTGAGGCTAGCAGGGCTGACGCAAAGCCTTGGAGAAGCGCTGGAAGGATTTTCGTGGGACAGGCTTGCTGAATATTTGTCTCCGAGAAGAGGTATTATTACCATGTAAAAATCTATGTTGTGTGAGCCGGTTTGGCACCCTAGTTGTACTCAAGAAAGCTACTTAAAAATAAAAACCTCATAACTACTCCACTGGGTTTCCCGAGTTGGGTTTTTCCGGGGACGACTGCCCAAAAATAACGGTGTCCCTTGTGTGTTTGTCTAGTATTTCAGTTGTTGATCTGTATATGAGTTAGGGCTGCATTTGTGTTTATTTTCGATATTTATATGTATAAATAACTTGTTAAAGGAATAAACAAGTAGGAGAAATAAACCAGATAATGGAGTAGGATTTCTAACGTGTTAGACTTAGAAATTCCAACTTGGTATCAGAGCGTTGCAGAGCACAGGAGGACTGCAGGCACCAGCATAATTAGAAGTATTTGCAGTAGTAGCAGTTGTCCCCAGAGACAAAGTTGCTCCTAAGCAGAAAGCAACAGAGAAGGAGCGATGCAAAGGGCCTGCGTCATCATTTCAAGCCAGAGAGAGGGTCAACGCAGAGGCAAAGAGAGGTAGAAGAGGCTCACGAAGAGCCACGTCATCCTACTCAGTTAAGTAGGCTTGACGCAATTGGCCAGAGGAGTGATTCAACCTTTCCCTGGATTGCGTAGAGCTGGAGACTTAGTTTCTTCAATTGCTGGGGCATAGGGAGTTGTGGGCAAATTGTGGATTAGGAAGCTGGTGGAGTGCTGTTGCTGTCAAAGAAGAACAATACCTAATGGGACAGAACCAAAGTAGAGGGAGTCGTTGCCTTGATGGGTTTCTAGCCAAGAAATTTAGATCTAAGTTGTAGTTGCAAAGAGGATCTGAGAGGAGCAGATCGACAGTGGGCAGGAACATTTCCAGCAGGAAAATCGAGACTTAGAGGGAGTCTGGGAGAGAACTCCCAGGAGAGAAGTCGAGACTCAGAGGGAGTCTAGAAGAGGAGCAGAGATGGCAATGAACGGACCGAGGGATCAGGACAGGTTGGACGCGACATCCAACTTTGTCATCTGGAAGGCCAGGATCCTGTCTGTTCTGGATAGACATCGAATCAAGAGCTTCGCCTTGTGAACTGTGGCTATCCCGATAGACCCAACTGATAATGAGAAGTATGAGGATGCAATAGCGAAGGCAAAGTGCATAATCCTTAATGGGGTCAAGGATCATGTCGTTCCACATATTGCCAAGAACATGGAAAAGGAGATGTGGGATACTTTGATGACATTATATCAGGGAACTTCCATGTAGTGGAAGATGTTATTAGAGAATCAACTACGATCGTATCAGATGCAGAAGGGGGAGCAGATAGATCTATACCTTAGGGTGTAGGAGATTCGAGACCAACTTACTTCCACAGGGGCCACACTGAATCAAGAGTTCATGGTGAGGACCACCTTGAATGCAGTCTCCAAGGAGTGAGAGACATTTGTCCAAGGCATTTTGGGCAGAGCTATTCTTCCAGGATGGGAAGAGATGTGGGCAACTCTTCGCCAATAAGAGATCAGACGGTTGACCAAGGTGGGAAATAGCACTGAAGGAGGTCGAATCAAGAAAGAGGAGGAGGATGCGGCTCTGGCATCTGCGGGATAGTAGAGGAAGAGGAAGAAGAAGGACATCTCCAAGGTGAAGTGCTTCCATTGTGGGGAGCTGGGTCATTATGCAACCCAGTGTCCCAAGAAGAAGAATAAGGGAGAGGCTTCTGACTCCAAGGTAGCTTCGGCTAAGGTGGAGAAAGAAGTCGAGACGGATGATGACTGTGCCATGAGTGCTCATGCACCTCTAGAGAAGAGGTGGGGAGACATCGAGCTGTATTCAGGAGGACTATAGAAGATGTATGGGCAGGATCCTTGAGGTACTCAAACTCTTGGATCATATTCGATTATGGGAGCCCCGAATGGCAGTAGCTGATGACGGATGTCGGTAGAAGCAAGATGCGATGGAGAGACAAGGCAATGCCAGAGTGCTGGGGTGTGTAACAGCGCAGTGGGGGTTGCAGCAGTGCGAGAGGCACAGAGGTGTTTGCAACAGTGCGAGATGCACAAAGGTGGTTGCAGTAGTGCGAGAGGCACAGAGGTGCTTGCAGCAACGCAGAGGCAGCAGAGGGTGCACATGATAGAAACAGAGGTAGGTTCAACATCAAGAGGTTTCTGGACTGACAAAGATGTCAGTAGTTGGGTAGGTCAGTTACCTACTTCTCGGTAACTGAGTTGCAGTGCAACAGATAGTAGAGGTAGTGCGATGGGCAGCATGATGTAGCATGTTGAGAGGGAGCTACAGTACAAAGATAGCAGTGGCAGTGGCAGAGCCATGGGTAGCAGTGTAGGAGGCAGCAATGCAATGGATGTTGGGCAACAGTCCAAGAATCAGCACAGGTACCGGTGCGGGAGGATCAGTGTGATGTTCAATGGTGGAGCATTACTAGAGCACATTCCTCACTAAGAGAGAGTGTTGATTTGTGGTAGCATCGAATGTGCTCTAGCCATGAAAATTGATGGAGAGGCTAAATCACATGAGATCTCCAAGACCTAGAAATGGTTTGGGGAAATTCCACCCGGTTAGAGAGATATTAAAATAATTACTATTTTGATGGAGTTCCTAAGTCTAAACTTTGGAAAATTAAAATATTAATGGGTATTAATATAAAATTGGTGAGAATGTTCTAAATGACATGGATCAAGCCAAATCTAATCTGAGCTGTTGATTAGAGACTTAATCTCGACCGTTGAAGACTCAATAGGAAAAGTATAAGAGGAGGCTTGAGGGTTAGTTGGAGATACACCAAGATTGATTAGTCACTTCGATTTCTGGTGCGGGGTTTGCTGAGAAAATTCGAACAAGTGATCTGAGTTGCAACAAGGGGCAGTGAGTACATAGTAAAGAGGCAGAGATAGTGTCGTAGGGTTAGCGCAGTGACTGAGAAGGCTATGCAGAGGCAATAGGAGCGACGCAGAGGGCAGCTAGAGACTGTGTGGGTGACACAGAGGTAGCTAGAGACTGTGGGGTGAAGCAAAAGGCCAGAGAGTTGACGTAGAGAGGCAAAAGGCTGACACAAAGGGTTCTAGAGCTACGCTGAGGCTAGCAAGTTTGACGCAGAGCCTCGGAGAAGCGCCGGAAGGATTTTTGTGAGACAAGCTTGTTGAATATCTATCTCCGAGAAGAGGTATTATTGCGGTGTAAAAATATCTGTTGGGTGAGCTAGTTCGACACCCTAGTTGTACTCAAAAAAGCTACTTAATATAAAACCCTCAGAACTGTTGCACTAATTTTCCCAAGTTGGGTTTTCCCGGGGACGATTGTCCAAATATAACGGTGTCCCTTGTGTGTTTGTCTAATATTTCAGTTGTTGATATGTATACGAGTTAGGGATGCATTTGTGTTTATTTTTGATATTTATATGTATAAATAACTTGTTAAAGGAATAAACAAGTTGGAGAAATAAACCAGATAATGCAGTAGGATTTCTAACGTGTCAGACTTAGAAATTCCAACACATTTAAGCTATCCCTTAGGGCTAATGATTTGATGACTTATTATTTTTAGTAATTTTATTTCTTGTAAGTGAAAATTTCAGTAGAGTGGCTATTTTTAGCAGGAGGTGTTCCAGGGAACACATGGCAAATCAGATGACATTTATTTCTCTAGAGGCACACGAGTTGAATCAAACTATTTTTTTCTACCTGCATGGTAGTGCTATTTTAAACATCTCCATTTTTAAACATGGTATTTATAGTAAGTTTTGCCGCAGATATTATTTTGGCATTCTAAAATTCCTACTTTTAGGAGGCTCAACTCAAATTTTTGAGGTTCCAAATGTTTCAGGAGGGGTAACTTTTATTTTCAGCATGCCTATGTTTAGGCAGTAATGTGATGCAGACAAGGTGATGACGGGTCGAAGAGATGTTGCCATTTTGTTAGACGTGTGAAAAACAACATTTCTGTAATTATAATTTGATGGGCGTGAAGATGTTGGCATGTGTCTTCTTGTGGGAAAAAAGCATAATCAATAATGTAAATAATATTTTGTAGCTAAGATATCTTTGGAAAAGATTTCGTCATCCATTCACAGAGTAGTTTAAGTGGAGATCATTTATGGAAAAAGAATTAACTGTCATCCACAAGGTGAGTGCGCTAATTGAGGTGGATACATGTAGTTATTTTGAGCTGGACCTTGTCTATGTAGTTGTAGTTAATTGCACTTTGCATGTAGCCTTATTCACTCACACCCAGAGATAATTGTGCCTTGCATGAGAGACTACTTCAGTTCTAGTTCAATTTGACATTCGGTTAAAGTTCGCATGCATGGCTATTCCTGATCAAGGAAGGTGCACCACATAAAAGAATAAATACCTACTTAATTAGTTTTTATAGAAGGAAGCAAGTGTTGGATCTTGCAATTTCATTCCTTCTTGTACTAATAATCCATTCTTGGTCTTTGAGATAAAATGAGTAGTTTGGTCCTCATCTTCTCTTTTCTTTTGTCATCTTGATTTCATCTTATCATTGTTGCAATTCTATCATGTGATTAAGTGTATCTGTTTCATAGGCTATGTGGATTCATTCTTCCGTTTGTCATATGATCAATTGTGGTTCAATCCCCAAAGGTTCATATTGTTAGGGTGGGACTATGTGATTTGATAGAGTGCCCAATTTCCCCTTATGCTAGAGCTGGTCTTGAAATATTCAAGATAGATTGTATGTAGGGTTCTTTCTCTTGCGGGTTCTGTTGCCGCACAAACTAGCAGGCCTTGTAAAGAGGCAAGAACTAGAGGGTACAATAACACCCTGAGATAAAGGCCCACTTTCACCACATCCTAAGCCCCCTTCTCTTCTGGAATTTTCACCGACGAGAGGAGTCTTAGTATTCCTCACTTGTGATAGGTATGTCTAGGATAGGTTTGGAGTGAGGCAAGGTTGCTCATTTAATGGAAAGATTCAATGAAAGTGCGAGCTTTGGGAGAAGCTAGTAAGACTTTCCGAGAAAATCCCCTTGAAAGGAAGACTACACGAGGCCTAGGGTTGAGATATTTGATGATATATGAGTTAATCCAAGGTCAAGGTAAGCAAGAGAAAATGGTATGAATAATTATTAATATACTTCAACAAGTACTAAAGCACAAGCCTTGAAGAAATCCCCAAGTTGAAGGATTAACTTTTAGGGCTCCCACTTGGTGTGATGACTAGGGCATCAAATTTCTAGAGATCCCACCATAGGAATTGCATCAAAATGTGAGGAACAGTAGAGGAGACACCAACAAAGAGATCTATCCAATAAGAATTGAAAACACACTCCTTTGATGGAATTTGCACCAAGCCCTAGAGAGGCCTCCTTATCCTTAAGGGGACAAGGAAAAGAGGCAAAAGAAAGGTGAAACAAGAAAGGTTTTTCAATGAAATGTGATCATCAAGGACTTAAGACCCAGTGCCTGCCTATTGGGAGAATTGGAGTGAAGGATCAATCAAGAAATGGAAACTTGCTCTTAAAGGAAGCCTAGAGAAAGCAAGAGAAAATGGTATGAATAATTATTAATATACTTCAACAAGTACTAAAGCACAAGCCTTGAAGAAATCCCCAAGTTGAAGGATTAACTTTTAAGGCTCCCACTTGGTGTGATGACTAGGGCATCAAATTTCTGGAGATCCCACCATAGGAATTGCATCAAAATGTGAGGAACACTAGAGGAGACACCAACGAAGAGATCTATCCAATAAGAATTGAAAACACACTCCTTTGATGGAATTTGCACCAAGCCCTAGAGAGGCCTCCTTATCCTTAAGGGGACAAGGAAAAGAGGCAAAAGAAAGGTGAAACAAGAAATGTTTTTCAATGAAATGTGATCATCAAGGACTTAAGACCCAGTGCCTGCCTATTGGGAGAATTGGAGTGAAGGATAAATCAAGAAACGGAAACTTGCTCTTAAAGGAGGCCTAGAGAAACAACTTTGCTATCCTTACATGACAACTTTAGATATTTATGCTTCGATGACACTTGTTATGGACTTTCAAGGATGTAAATGCAATTAATCCTCTAGGAAAATTCATTCATTCATTATCTTATGAGTAACACATGAAAAATTCCCATATTTTCAATGCTTCAAACAATTTTTCATCAGCTGGGGCACAATGGCACATTAATAACCATTAGAAAATATTCCATGCTTTAGACATTCATTAAATCAGAAATATAGCATTAAAAAGGAACATACAAGAAAATTAAGTATATATCCATCCACAAAAATGCCAAGAAGAAGCTCCAAGAATGATAGCGAAAATAACCAAACATCAAAATTCATCCAACTCGTCCAAATTCAACCACAAATTGCAGGTTCGAAATTCTCTAATGAGAGATCGAAAATAGAAACTGTGATGATAGAATGAGGCTAGGCCTCATCGATTTATACATGATCTATGAGTTCAAAAATGAAAAGATAAAGCCCCTCCAATGCCTAAAATGTCTAGTAACCCACCCATGGTTACAAGCCAACCATGATAGCTCACAAAGTAGATCGAATAAGCCTTCTTAGGCCCACGCTAGGATGATGTGGAGACCGAGAAGGGAAGCATTGAGGCTTCATGTGCTCGGGATGAAAGTGAGGGGCTAAAAATGGTGAATAAGAGGGAAATGCCCTCCAAATGTTGCAAACCATCTCCAAAACCCTATTTGGGCTCTGTAGGCTCCAAATGGATCTCATGGGTCTCCAAGTGGCTTGTAATCAAGTCGATGCTCCATCAATGAGGGCTAGAAGATGACACATGCCCTAGAAGATGACAAATGCCCTCCCATATCTCCCTAGGAAATACAAAACCTCCTCTGGGCCCTAGATCAACTACCAAGTGTTGGGTGCAATGTGTATCCGGCTGGGTAACATGGTCCAAGTGCATCATCATCTTTGTATAACTATTAACTAGGACACCAACAAGCAAGTGGTGGTGCTGAAGAAGCCCATGGTGTGACAATCAATGCTCTGCATGGCTGGAGGCCCATGGCTCTCAATTCTCACCCTACAAGTGCCATTGTGATCCTCTGCAGGGCTTGGATCCCGTATAGGAAGGCCAAATCAAAAATGGAAACCCACATGCAATCCAATATAAGATCCAATGTGTCTCCTCACCTTCTAATACAATGATTCATTGGTGCAATTGAGTACATAAGCTTGCTAACCAAAGGAAAAGGTGGACACTTCATAATGGCATGCCCTTCCAATTTTGGGCCTTGAACATGTACTAGTGTTACCTTCCTAGGTAGGAGTGGTTAATGAAGGACCCTATTAGGTGGTTTCAACCTCTAAGGGAATGACAGGTCCATGGTACATCCATCAAATGACAAGTGTCATGTTAAATATTGGTGGAATGGAGTGGGGGCAAAGGAAAGGGTCCAAGCCACATGCCATGGTACAAGGGTAGCTACGATGAAGGAGGCCCACACCATGGGTGTATGAATATAGGGAAGGAGCAATTGTGGTACATGAGTTACCTTGGCCTTTGTTTTTCCTCCCTTCTTCATTTTCCTTTTGCCTTTTATTAACTTTTTCTCATTTAATGCTCGAGACTCAAGGGGATGAGAACATGAAGTGTAAGATATAGCAATGATTACCCCCCTTAAGGTGGGGTAGTTCATCGACCACTAGAGGTAGGGACAATCATGGGTTCCTTAATGATGCAAAGGGGCACTCATAGGGGCCCTAGGAACTAGGATGATGGCCATAACGATAAGGAGTACAACTCATGTTTGGCGTTTTCCCACATGCTAAATTCTATTGTCCCGACCATATTTTGCAGTTTGTGGTACATTTCCTATTGTATGTGGCCATATTATGCTTTTAAATTTCTTTTTAGCTGCATCAACCGCTGGGGCATCATTGTAGGGCTAACCCAAGGTGTGGACAAGGGGAGTGAGAGGCTAACACCTTGTGGACCCAATGGACTAATGTGGACCTAGTGGGGAAAATGTGAAAAGGGTTTGTAATGAGTGGAGGGGAGTGAAATATATGGTGTCAGCATGATCTATTTGAGGGGAAGAAAGAAAGGGTAATGAGTGTCCTTGCATCCATCTTTCTTTCTTTCCCTGCCCCACCAGGAAGCGAGCAGATAGTAAAGCACCCCCCCCCCCCCCCCCTCCCGCTAAGTAACTTAAAGGTCAGAACCCTATGGGAATTATCCCCTGGTAAGGTAAGTGTCCTCCCTCGTTTCGACCGATAAGTGTTTTCAATGCCAAGCCAATCGCCCTATCTTTCAATGTTACCCTTCGATAGATAAAGAGATCCATAGAAAGCAATTGTGAGGGCTAACTCAAGGAATCATCCTGTCTTGGAAGGAAATAGCCTTGGGAGCCTACGTATTGAAAAGATTGAGATCTAACTATTGTATATGCACGAATTGGGAAGGCGTCCCTCCCATAGTAAGCCAAGCTCTCCCCCTATTTCTTTATAAGCAGATCGCCCGCCGACTCTCTCTTTTCACTTCAATATGGTCGAAATAATCCAAATGACTGCTAAAATGAGGTTGCGTAATTACCTCAAATTAGATTGCGTAATGATGTCTATAAATAATGACTGGAATCACGGACAAGTTTCAGTCCTGATTGATCGATTCATGGGAATATTGGTAAGTGTGAAAGACGCATCCCTGCCCGCGAGTTATGAATTGAGTACTTTAGGCAAGTATGCATAAATACAGGTGACTCTTACGTACTCTGTTGTGGTGGGACCAGGCAACCAAAATCAAGGTTTCCCATGTAGTCCCACTCATAAAGCTAGCAACCTGTAGAGGAGATCCCACAACATTAGGATACAGGATTAACGCCCCTAGTTAAGGTAAGGGAACAAGAGTACAGTCAAGGCCCGTTCTTTCCTCTGAATCCCCCCACTAATCCATGCCCAAGTGTGCCCAAGAAAAGAAATCATAAACACCCAATTACATAATGAGAAATCATAC
This sequence comes from Pinus taeda, assembly GCA_000404065.3. NCBI lineage: Eukaryota > Viridiplantae > Streptophyta > Pinopsida > Pinales > Pinaceae > Pinus > Pinus taeda. Next base: position 36,097 of record APFE030975594.1, on the reverse strand, counting down.
CTTTGGGATTGGATGGCCCACCTTCAAACACGCGATCATGAGAGATGAGCGAGGGCTCACAATGGCTAGCTTAGGTGGTGGAGAATGGTAGCACATCGAGATATCAGGTGGCGGAGAATGGTAGCACATCGAGCTAACAGGTGGCTACAAGGGGTTGCTGGTTGCTAGCTGAAGACAAATCTAGGAGAGAAATTCTCCTATAGGGGTCACCCACTGGTGGTGGGTAACAAGTTCTTCTACCCAATAGTGGTTATGAGGTTGACATGCCTTGATCTAGTGGGGTTCATTTGAATTGGATTCCCTATAGACTTTCTCTACTTCCACTTCAATTAGAATTATAAATTAGGGGCCTATTACCCATCCATACACGTAGGTAACCCCAGGAGAAATTTTTTGTCCAATAATGTATATTTTGAGCCATTCAGCAATGATCATCCCTCCATGATCCACATTTTAGAGATAATGACCAAGATTCTCCACATATAGCAACCCCTTTGATGCGTTTTTCTTCTCATATGCTCAACTCATGTTGCCCAATCAACATACTCATTTGATGATGGTGGTTCAAGAGACACGAGGTACAATAGTTGTGGTTTTGTAGGAAGTATTTTCATTTAATTTATTAGACATTTAAGTAAGGATTATGGGTTACACAATATTGAACACGAGTCGACGCTCCTACAACTAAAACCCTAGACGCAACGCTCCATGAACACCCTCAGGGGGGGGATCGACCCCTCAGCCTTTGGCCCCTTCGTATTCGGCAGCCTCCCTCCTGCGCCCGCTGTTACCTCATCAGGCACCCAATCCAGGGATAGGCAAAGCTCCGGCGGCAAACTACACCTCGAAAACCAATGGATCTTCGACTGAGAGAAGCGTCCCCAGCCAAAACGGGACAACAGGCCCATCCCCCTGCAAACCATTATCGAAGGAAACACCCTCAAAGACTCCTGGATCGAGGAATACAGAGATCACATGTGCAAACATGCCCTAATCTGTCGTTTCATGGGAGTGAGACTCAATGAGAAAGCTCTCTGCTGGTGGATAAACCAGAAATGGAAGCCCAAAGGGAACTATGAACTACAGTTAGGAGCAAGGAATTTTTTCACAGTCATCTTCGCCCATAGGGAAGACAGAGATCGTACTTTCGAAGGAGGCCCATACTTCTACAACTCGGCAGGACTCTACATAACATACTGGAAGCCCAACTTTGCTCCAGAGCAGGAAGATTTCAAAAAAGTTCCAGTCTGGCTCAGACTCTACTCCTTGCCGGTGGATTATTGGAATAAGCGGATCTTGGAAGCCATCGGGAACAAGCTAGGCATCTTCGTCAAAACTTCAGATCTCACATCTCAAGGTAAATACACTGCCTATGCCAGAATCTGCGTTTATATGGATGTCTCAGGAACCCTCCCAGGTCATATTGCTCTGATCCACAAAGGAATTCATTGGAAGCAGTCAATCGACTATGAAAATATCCCTTTTAGATGCAGGAAATGTCGACAACACGAACATCTTAGTCATGGGTGCCCCCTGAATCAACCCCCACCTCATCCCCAAGCAGACAATGCAGACAACCGGTCCCCAGATTACATCCCTGTTGCCAGGAAAAATAAAAAGCAGAAAGGGAAGAATCCTCTGAAACCCTCCTCCAACCCAACCCCCACCCATCTGAATAGCTTTGAAGTTCTAGGCAACCTTGATCCGATCGAAAACCCTCTGGAATCCCATGCCTCCCGACTCAAGATCCACCTAGGCAGTCTCAACCATCAAACCCTTCAATCATCTCCATTCCAAACCCTGACCTACCCCAAACCGAGACACAGCCTCAAATCCCGCAGCCCAACCCCAGTCACAAAGATACAAGCCACGACCCTCTGCATACCCCTCCCTGCATAGAAACGCTTCCAGATCAGAGGCCCTCAACTGATCCTATCAATTCCCTGGAAGAAATCCTGGGTGACCTGGATCTCTAGGAGGTAACAAGCAATGGTTCAAACAGGGAGTGAATGCCATTCCCCAAGAACACTTGGAGAAAATCAAAATGGCATACCTGCAGTTAGAATATCTCAACCAGAATGCAGCCAAAAAGCAATGGGGAGATAGCAGCCAAACAGGCATCCAAGCCAACCTAGACCTGGACCAATACAAGCCGAAAGGTCCAGGAAGAAAACGGGGAGAAAATCGACAAAGCAACAAATACAAGAACTCGACAGGCGCCTAATCAATGAAGGAAAAATAAGGGCTCTGGTCCTATCCACATCGAAGATTTCGCAATGAAGATAACCACATGGAATATCAAAGGGCTGAATGGCACCTCCAAAAGATGGATCCTCAAAAACCGTCTTTTCACACAATCTCTAGACCTTGTCTTACTACAAGAATCCAAATGCTCATCCAACGGCATAGAGACGCTTAAGAAACTCTTTGCAAAAGGCTTTCAATGCACAAGCACAGAAGCCATTGGGCAAGCAGGAGGGCTGCTAATGTTTTGGAACAAAAACAGGTTTTTTATGCAGAATGCTCTATCCACTAAGCATTCGCTATCAATCATCTTCAACATGCCAGACTCACAACAAACAATCTGTATCACCAATGGTATGGACCTCAGCGAATTCAGGAGAAGTTCAAGATGTTGGAAGACTTGAATGAAATCAGACAACACCATGGTGCCAACCACTGGATCCTAGGGGGTGATTTCAACATGATCACCAACCTAGCGAAGAAGAAAGGAGGCCTAAGAAGATTGGACAAAGATGCGGAAGCTTTCAATGACTTCATAGCTGCATCTAAACTCATTGATGTTCCCACAGTGAATGGACTACACACTTGGAACAATAAGCAAGGGGGAAATAGGCAAGTTGCATCAAGGCTTGACAGGTTCCTCATATTGGAATCCATCATACTCCAGAATCTAGATATGGAAGCCACCATTCTGCCCATTGGGGGATCAGATCATTGGCTAGTACAGCTGCACTTTACCAATATGAACAAGCCTCAAAACATGCCTTTCAGGTTCGAAAGCTTCTGGATAGATCACCCAACCTTCATGCAAAATATACAGAGCTGGTGGACCCAAACCTCTCTAAAGAGTGACAACATTATGTACATCTTTCAGCAAAAGCTCAAGATCATCAAGGCCAAGCTCAAATGCTGGAACAAGAACACATTTGGCAACATTTTTCAAGCCAAAAAAGAACTCGAGGAAAAAATGGCGGACCTCCAAAAAATAATGATCAAGGACGGGCCTAACAAGGACAGGTTAGGTCAGGAATCAAACCTCCAAAAGCAGTGGGAAGATAGGCTAAGACAAGAAAAGCTGCTATGGAAACAAAAATCAAGGGTGCAGTGGCTAAAGCATGGGGAACGAAACACAAGCTTCTTCCATAAATCAACCATTCAGCACAGAGCCAACAACCGTATTCTATCCCTCAAAAAAGATGATGGTGCTAAGGTCTCAACCAGAGAGCAAATAGGATCTGAACTAAACTTATACTTCAGGTCACTGCTCATGGAGCCCGATCAAGATAGAACCCAAGCTATTAACAAAATCATTAGTGCTATTCCCCCCTTAGTGACGGAGGAGCAAAACTCCGTTCTCTTAAGAGAGTTCACTGAGCAAGAGATTGAAGAAGTCGTCTTCACCATGGCCACTAACAAAGCCCCTGGACCAGACGACTTTATAATTGAATTCTTCAAAGCTTGCTGGCACGTTATTAAAGCCGACCATTTCAAGCTGATAAAGAACTTCCACAGAACCAAGCGAGTGCTACCGGTTATCAATGCTATCTTCCTCACCCTCATCCCCAAATCTGATCATGCTAACTCCTCTGACAAATTCAGACCCATAGCCCTTTGCAACGTCATCTATAAAATCCTCTCAAAATTGATGGCCAACAGACTCAAACCTATCCTTCCCTCAATCATTTCTCAAGAGCAGTCTAGATATGTTGAAGGAAGACAAATAATTGACAACATCATTCTCAACCAGGAAGTGCTGCATTCTATCAAAACTCAAAAGATTCCTGGCATGATCATTCAACTTGACCTATCCAAAGCCTTTGACAAAATCAGCTGGACAGGTCATACATCAGAGAAATCCTCCAGGCTTTCGGCTTCAGAGAAATCCTCCAGGCTTTCGGCTTCAGTCAGATTTGGATAAACTGGATAATGGAATTGGTCTCAGGAGAATTTTTCTCAATCATGCTGAACGGTGGCCCCTTACAACAATTCTTCCCATCCAGAGGTATACGACAACTTTTCTCTTCGTAATCATGGCAGAGGGCCTCGGAAGATCTCTATCCCAAGCGATCCAAATGAATCAGCTCAAAGGCATTAAAGTTGCGCATCAAGGACCCACTGTAACGCATCAACAATTTGTCGACGACACAATGCTTATGGGAACCCCCACAGTGAAGGAAGATCGAACCTTCAACAAGGTGCTAAGCACTTTCACGGAAGCCTCAGGTATGGAGATTAATCTAACAAAATCCAAATTATTTTGCTTCAACACTTTTATTCCTGTGCAGAGAAATCTCAGCAAAATTCTCAAGATTCAGAGGAACTCCCTTCCAACCTGGAGAATCTGCTACGTGATCAACAAAATATGGCACCGGATCGAATGCATCTGGATGGATCTAGCTTCGGATTTTCGACTAAAGGATGTGCATATGAACCCTGACGGGGTGCTTCCTATGCCTTTGTCTCCGCTGGTGAAAACGATGGCGGCCAAATACCTTGGCATCCCACTCTCAGGATACGCCCCCAAAGCTGCAAATTGGGAAGATCTCCTCAACAAAATGAAGGCCAGATTAAGTAGATGGACTCATCGAGCCCTAAACGTGGCCAGCAGACTGGTACTGGTCAAATTAATTTTGCAAACAATGCCAACCTACATGCTCTCAGCCCTTGCAGCACCCAAATCAGTGTATAAATCCATTCGGAACATCCAGCGGTCCTTCCTCTGGAATGGAGATTCAAAGAAACGCAAATGGGCCCTCCTCAAGTGGACAGACATATGCAAACCAAAGCTGGCAGGAGGACTGGGCCTAAGAGATCCTGAAATCCTAAGCAAGGCTATAACAACAAAGATCTGGTGGAGATGGGTGGAGAATCCTAATTCCCTATGGGGCACCTTGTGGAAAGCAAAGTACACAAATCAAATACAGGACAAAGACCTCATCAGGCTCACTGGCAACACTCAAGGTTCCCCCCTCTGGAACAAAGTATGGTAGAACCGACATATTGCTCAGCAGCACTGCTTTTGGGAAGTGCACCAAGGCAACACCGCCCTCTTCTGGGAAGATGCTTGGCAGCAACTCCCTCCTCTGGACCACCCAGACTGGACTACTCTCAAAAATAACATGCAAGAGGCAGGGCTAAGAAAGGTAGCAGATTATTGGCAACCCCAAACATTGACCACCACTTGGCAGAAATGGCCAACTCAAGACAATAATGGCAATATAGAACATCTCTTACAACATCTAGACCAGCGCAGGATCCTCGCCTCAACCAGAGAAGACATCCTACGATGGGGAAATAATTCTAAAGGAACTTTCAATCTAAAAGAAGCCTACAGAATCATCATTGCTTCACCTGACTGGCAACCGGACCCCAAATGGCACGCCCTTTGGACCAGAGGCACTTGGCCCAAAATAACCCTGTTCTCTTGGCTAGTCCTACATAACAGAGCGCTTACTTGGAACAATTTACAACGACGGGGTTTCAACGGACCCTCTCGATGCGCCCTCTGCGAGAAAGATGAGGAAACGCTCAACCACATTCTCAACACATGCCCCACCGCCTGCGCTTTATGGGATGATACAGCCTTCATATTCAGGCAAACCGACAGAAACAGAGACTCGATCTGCCTCACCTTGAGCAATTGGCGAACTTCCATATCCACCAATAATCTGGTTAACAGAGCATGGAACCTTATTCCGGGAGCTGTGGTATGAATTATCTGGAAAGAGCGCAAAGCTCGAATCTTTAAGAACTCAGCGACGTCTGTGGACATGTTAATAAGGAAAACAAGGCAACTAATAACAGAAACGATCCATGCCATGGACATAATGCCGCAAGAGGGGAATCTGTCACCAAATGATCAAAGGATAGTCCAAATCCTCAATCTCAAAGCCCGGACCACTCCCACAAGCAGGAACCAGACCACCGCTGTGATGAAGCAGGACAAATGGGGTATGCCTCCATTTCCATCGTTCAAACTAAACTTTGATGGGGCATCAAAGCAAAACCCGGGAAAAGCCAGGTATGGTGGAGCAATCAGGGACCACACAGGGAATATCCAGCTTATCTACCATGGCAATTTGGGCACCAATACCAACAACACTGCCGAGCTGATCTCTCTCATCAAAGGATACACGACACTCAAGTGGACAAGATTACACCCAGTTGGAGGCTATCGACAATCCTGAAGGATCTGCAAGCACATCTCAGCAACATTCAAGGCATCACCTTTCAAGCAGTCAAAAGAACTGCAAATAAGTTGGCCGACGCCATAGCCAATGCTGGCGTTCAGTCCAACAGTGAAGATTATCACATCCTTTGGCAAGACTTGGAGGAGGGGGAACCGAGAGAGAAATGCCATACCATAAGCAAGGCAGACCAGCAAGCATAGCGAATGCCAAGCTCCCATGATTCTTTCATATTTGAATCTACTGACAATTCTACAAGCTGTCAACAACCCTCTCGGAAAAAAAAAAAAAAAAAAAAAGAGAGAGAGCATAGACTAGACCAGCTCAGTTGTACAAAGGCAGACACGGGGAGGTCCCATCGACTCCCACTCTGCACCATGTATTCTACTGTATTCTATTAATATAAAGTCTTGATGAACCTTACAAAAAAAAAGGATTATGGGTTGAAGCTGGAAAATAGATCATGATGCTAGGAAGTTATAGTACTTTCCTTTTTTCACATTTGTGGTTATCTTCTCATTCTATTCAAGTATGACCACCTCAGACCTTTCCTTTTACCCTCTAGCAGGGATATGAATAAGAGGCCTAGATTGAGATAGTGTGGCCATCTCCTTCCATACTTGACACCTTCCATGCATCCCCTTTTTCTGTTATCCTACCTTTTGAGTTGGTTGATGTCATTCACTTGTACAATTTCCTTGTTTGTGTCATCCTATGAGGAGAGGGGCTTTGAAATACCCAAAGGTTGTTGTTGTAGCTGCGAAAAGAGATAAATCAAGAGCATGTCACAAATACTAAAATTGAAAAAGGTGGCAAATAAGTAAAGAGAATGTGCCAAATGTTAAAATGCAAAAAGGTGGCACAAGACAAATTAATATCAAAAGCCAAGTTAACTTGAGTACCACCCCCTCATGTGAGGCCATCACCCTAGTCCCATGCTTATCATGATCCATCAAAGTAAAAGGGACTTAAGGAACATTCCTACCCGTATATGTAATGAATTTTTCTTCTAAAAAAGGGATTTAAATGAAATCAATGAAAGTTTGTTAAACAAGTCCATCAAAGCAAAGGCTAAATAAGGGGTGGAAAATGCATTTTTGAGGAAAGGGTAACTCAAGTAATGCAAGTGTTCCCTTAAAAAAGGCAAAAAAAGGAGCTCATGGATGAAGGTCCTACATAACCCATGTATAAGACTATGACACCATTTATGAACTTCATCCCATAACTATATCACTTATTTCACTTATTGCATTCACCTATTGATTGAAGGGTCCTAGGAACTATTCCTCCCCTGGGGCTTTGGGGCTTTGGAAACACCTAATAGGAGTAGTTGATAATCTTCCCATACCTAATTGTAACAACTTGTATAAGTTCATAAACTAACTTAAAGTTTAAGAAGGTACATGATGTGATCTACTTGTGTGGTTTATGCATTAAATATGTTTCACTTCTTATGTTTCATTGACTCTTGTTTCACTTCTTATGTTTCATTGACTCTTGTATACATGATGAATTGGTCTCAAATTGATTCCTTGAGTTGTACTTGATGATGTGGCATAATTATACATGGTCCTTTGGAGTACACCCCCTTGTTGATGGATGTTGGAACCTTGTTGATGAATGTTGGACCATTGGGTGAGTTGGAAATATGGTACACTCTCCCTCACACATTTGATCGTGGATGTTGTACCTTGGAGCTAGGATGTTGCATGGATGAGCTTGATGTGCCACTTGGAGAGGGCATGGAGCCCCTTGCTAATCTTGCACCCATTTTATGTCATGCAACCTTCTTGAGAATGGACATGATGATAATAGGCCACCTTTTTAGAATTTTCCCTTAATGATGTCATCGTGATGAGCTAGGAAAATTGTGCATAGGACCAGACATCACACTTGATACACTTGATAGAGTATTTGATGATGAGGAGAGGTACCTTTTGATGATGTGTCATGACTTTTGATGAGGATACATGTCCTTTTGGTGATCAATTGCACCTTTTGGGAGGAGACATGCTTCTTGGAGCACTTTTAGCCTATTTTGGAGATGAAGGAGAGGTACCTTTTGATGATGTGTCATGACTTTTGATGAGGATACATGTCCTTTTGGTGATCAATTGCACCTTTTGGGAGGAGACATGCTTCTTGGAGCACTTTTAGCCTATTTTGGAGATGAAGGAGAGGTACCTTTTGATGATGTGTCATGACTTTTGATGAGGATACATGTCCTTTTGGTGATCAATTGCACCTTTTGGGAGGAGACATGCTTCTTGAGCACTTATAGCTTATTTTGGAGATGATGTCAGCTTAGTGATCCCATTACACACACTTGTGGTACTAATGGAGCATTTATGATGGACGATCTCATGTTTTATCATTATATCTCTATCTTAGAGGAATTTTTGGTGATTGGTTTGCAACCTGTCCACCTTGTAACATGGATTATTGAAAAGCACTTGGTTACTCTATTATAAATAGGGAGTGCTCTACTCACTTGAGATCATTCCGAATTGGAGAGTTATCACTTCTCTTAACTTGTCTTTTCTCTCTAACTCACTATGGAGCACTAGTTGAGCAACTTTTCTACTGGAGACTTTATGGTGTGGATGGTTTTCTTTCATGGATGAATATTAGTGAACATTGATGATACATGCTATTAAATGTGAATTATCTTTGTTTGATCTTGTTTATAGCCGATAGATGGATAACGGATATTAAATATGTACCATGGTCATGTTATTTTTATATCTTAATTCTTCCCAAACAAGGTTTTCATCAAGTTCTTTTGAGGTGACCAGGTTTAGCTTCTTCCATTATTTGTTTAAGAAAATAAAAGTAGCTGATAGATAAGGGATATTAAATATGCACCATGGTCATGTTATTTTTATCTCTTAATTCTTCCTGAACAAGGTTTTCAAAGTTATTTTGAGGTGACCCAGGTTTAGCTTCTTCCATTATTTGTCTAAGCAAATAAAAGTAGCCGATAGATAAGGGATATTAAATATGCACCATGGTCATGTTATTTTTATCTCTTAATTCTTCCTGAACAAGGTTTTCATCAAGTTCTTTTGAGGTGACCTAGGTTTAGCTTCTTCCATTTTTTGTCTAAGTTCATCAAGTTCGGTGACCCAAGTTTAGCTTCTTCCATTATTTGTCTAATCAAATAAAAGAACACTAGGGTTAGAGGATTAAGGGACACATGTTAGCTTCCCTTAGTGTCTTTGAACCCACATTCATCCCTTTTCTTCTAAGAATTTGTTATTTCTAGATTCCATTAGCCCCAAATTGAGAAAGACATTAGCCTTATTTCTCCGGTCAATCATTTAGCTCTACAAAACTCATTTTTTTGTCCTAGGGTAAATTAGGGTTTAGTTATAGCAAAATCATATATTTTTAGTATATCATTTAGCTCTACAAAACTCATTTTTTTGTCCTAGGGTAAATTAGGGTTTAATTATAGAAAAATCATATATTTTTAGTATTTATTGTCTTAAATGTTATTGCCCTAGGGTTAGGGTTTGTTTGGAATATATTGGAAAAACAAGTGTCATTTGATATGCATTTTCTAGCCCTAAATTAGGGATGACTTCTAGGGTTTAAGTGTTTCTATATGCCTTTTAAACCAAATTAAGAAGTATTTTATTCTCTTTTTTACTTTTATTGTTAGCCCTCTGTTTTCACTTTATTATCACAGTTTCTTTTTAGTATATCATTTAGCTCTACAAAACTCATTTTTTTGTCGGTAAATTAGGGTTTAATTATAGAAAAATCATATATTTTTAGTATTGATTGTCTTAAATGTTATTGCCCTAGGGTTAGGGTTTGTTTGGAATATATTGGAAAAACAAGTGTCATTTGATATGCATTTTCTAGCCCTAAATTAGGGATGACTTCTATGGTTTAAGTGTTTCTATATGCCTTTTAAACCAAATTAAGAAGTATTTTATTCTCTTTTTTACTTTTATTGTTAGCCCTCTGTTTTCACTTTATTATCACAGTTTCTGGGGCTAAATTTGATGTTGTTATAAATTATTATATTGCTGCAATTTATGATTTTTCATGTTAGTTTATTACAACCAAGTATTATTTCTTGATTGTGTGTTTGGGGACTTATTTTGAGCCTCTATTGGTAGACCTATTTTTTAAAAGAGGCATAGGACCCTTTGAACTCAAATCTGGAATTTACTCATAAATCCCCCGAAACCCTAATTGATAACTTTTTACTTCTTGGTTCTAAATCATTTTAGAACCTTTGAGAGGCACTTAGCTTAACTTGATTGGGTTATGTGATCCCTAAGATTTACTAAGAAAGCCTCTCTTGTATTGGATTGTGTCCATCACTAAAACAATGGGAGTGACTAATGGGAGTAGTCACTGAGGTGACAGTGGTTACTTTCCTATAGTTGTGCATTGTTTAGGTCACTTAGTGAGATTTTGCACTAAGGTGTTAGCCCATTAAAGATGGCAAATTTTTGATTGACACGTTTGTTTCCAATGTAAAAGAATATAATATTGTTGTGCATTGTTTATCTCACTTAGTGAGATTTTGCACTAACGTATTAGATTTTGCTATAATGGCCCCTTAAAAATGGAAATTTTTTATTTACACCTTTGTTTCCAATTTAAAATAATATATAAATATTATATATGATTGAAGATGAGTGGAGGTCCATGATGATGAAGTGACAATGAAATTGATGAAGCATATATACTAGCAATGACCCATCTAAGCCCATGTCCGATATGCACCTCAATGTCATGAAACTTGAGGTTACTGTCCATATGCATATATACTAGCAATGACCCATCTAAACCCATGTCCGATATGCACCTCAATGTCACGAAACTTGAGGTTACTGAGGTTACTGTCCATATGCATATATACTAGCAATGACCCATCTAAACCCATGTCCGATATGCACCTCAATGTCACGAAACTTGAGGTTACTGAGGTTACTGTCCATATGCATATATACTAGCAATGACCCATCTAAACCCATGTCCGATATGCACCTCAATGTCACGAAACTTGAGGTTACTGAGGTTACTGTCCATATGCATATATACTAGCAATGACCCATCTAAACCCATGTCCGATATGAACCTCAATGTCACGAAACTTGAGGTTACTGTCCATATGCATATATACTAGCAATGACCCATCTAAACCCATGTCCATGTCCGATATGCACCTCAATGCCACGAAACTTGAGAAACTTGAGGTTACTGTCCATATGCATATATACTAGCAATGACCCATCTAAACCCATGTCCATGTCCGATATGAACCTCAATGCCACGAAACTTGAGGTTACTGTCCATATTCAATGCATTGTTTTGATTCAATGCACCATGACACATACATTTAATGTAAGTGAAGTATGTGAAGAGTTGATGAGTTGTCCCCACTTCTATTGAGCCTGTATCAAGGCTGTAGAATGCAACTCATTTCTCTCAGTGCAATCACCACTCTATAAATGTTGTGTCCGTTCATTAATGCAACTCATTTCTCTCAGTGCAATCACCACTCTATAAAATGTTGTGTCCGTTCATTAATGCAACTCATTTCTCTCAATGCAGTCACCACTCTATAAAATGTTGATGTTACATTGTCTAGTCATGATTTTTGTGCATACCATTTACCTTTTATCTACACCTAATTTAATAGTCAGATTGATAATGCAACTCATTTCTCTCAGTGCAATCACCACTCTATAAAATGTATGTTGTGTCCGTTCATTATGTTACATTGTCTAGTCATGATTTTTGTGCATACCATTTACCTTTTATCTACACCTAATTTAATAGTCAGATTGATAGTGCAACTCTTTTGTGCATACCATTTACCTTTTATCTACACCTAATTTAATAGTCAGATTGATAGTGCAACTCTTTTGTGCATACCATTTACCTTTTATCTACACCTAATTTAATAGTCAGATTGATAGTGCAACTCATTTCTCTCAGTGCAATCACCACTCTATAAAATGTTGTGTCCGTTCATTATGTTACATTGTCTAGTCATGATTTTTGTGCATACCATTTACCTTTTATCTACACCTATTTTAATAGTCAGATTGATAATGCAACTCATTTCTCTCAGTACAATCACCACTCTATAAAATGTATGTTGTGTCCGTTCATTATGTTTCATTGTCTAGTCATGATTTTTGTGCACACCATTACATTGTCTAGTCATGATTTTTGCGCATACCATTACATTGTCTAGTCATTATGTTACATTGTGTCCGTTCATTAAGTTTTGTCCGTTCATTATGTTACATTGTCTAGTCATGATTTTTGTGCATACCATTTTCCTTTTATCTACCCCTAATTTAATAGTCAAATTGATAATGCAACTCATTTCTCTCACTGCAATCACCACTCTATAAAATGTTGTGTCCGTTCATTATGTTACATTGTCTAGTCATGATTTTTGTGCATACCATTTGCCTTTTATCTACACCTAATTTAATAGTGAGATTGACATATTAATAATATATGTCCATTATGTACCATGAGTACATACAAACTAAATTGATGGGAAAAAAGTTTTTACATGAAACTGCCTTTGTGATTAGGGTATACTGATCACTGGATCTAATCTCGTTGCTGTGCAGTTGAAGCCTCATGAGCCTAAGGAACTATGGATGGACTTGGTGTATAATCCAAAAACATCGGCACCCCAAAAGTCACGTGGAAAGGTCCATCTACTAGTTATATACAAACCTTACGGGCAAGATGAGAAAGAAGAAAGAGGATGTGATGAGAAATCTTTCAAAAGCTCAGAGGATGATCACAAGCAGAGCTAATTTTTCATGTATTTGAGATCCATGTTCATTGTATATTGTGTATTAATATCCGTTTAGTTTTTTGCAATCATATTTCCGAACAATATATTTCAGGCAAGTGAGATGGTAAAGGACAAGTGAGATGGATAGTAGAAGTGAGCGAGTTCAAGATTTGCACCCACTGGTAATTAAATTTTATGCTGGCCAGTAAAGATGGTACTCAATATTTGGCCATCATCGATGGGTGTATTTTTATGTTTATATCCCATAAATAATCTTTGTGATACAGTTGCGCGAATTCGTTTTGTTTGATGATTTCTGCCTATTCACTTTTAACTGCCCATTATTTTCTATATAGTTCATTCCATTTGTAGTGAATTTACGATTAAAATTGACTTCCTAGGAAATACACGTTTGCTTAAACCATTTCCAATACTATTCTCCATTTCACATACTCTAGGTGAAAATACTGGAGTGCTGAAAAGCACGATATAGCTGCATATATTTTCTTGGACGTGAATTTACGATTAAAAAAATATTGACTTCCTAGGAAAATACACGTTTGCTTAAACCATTTCCAATACTATTCATACTGGAATACTATTCATACTGGACTGCTGAAAAGCACGAGATAGCTGCATATATTTTCTTTGACAGCAATGAAGTTTTTAAATTAGGGTTTTGATTATAATTGAATTATCAATTGCAATATGGATTTCAGTGTTTTACATTGAGATTAAAAAATGAGATGTTAAAATTAGTGTATTAGTGCCTTTTACATATCTTGAAATACAGAACAGATAAACAAACTATCCTCATCATTGTGGGGAAGTCAACAAGCACAATCTATTTAGCGGATAGGATTCAATATCCAAATCAAACTCTTAAATGATTTGTTTCTGATTGGAGAGAACTCAATATCCAAATCAAAATCGAAATCCTGAGTGTTTTGTTCATTTCATGATATCAAATGATTTGTTGCTTGTTTGGATGGAATTCAATAATCTTATAATCTTATTATTTCATTCTTCATTCTTCCTTGTAAATCTTTGAGAATGAAAAGAAAAAAATGGAGTGAAATAATGAACAAAGTATGTTCAACCATTTCACCATCAACAAAGTGTGTTCATTCATGTCTTTATCATGGAAATCGAAGTAAGAATTTGGAATATTAAGGTTGATTCATGTACATCCATATCATAATCATATCATCATGATGGAAATTCGTATATATTTATTTTAATTTTCACGAGTGACTAGACTTGGTTAATATGGTTTGGGAAAGAAGCATACACGTACTTTTAAAGTGGAAGAAATACAACACATATTCTAAATTGAAGATAGTATATCAGGATTCTTCCACTACTGATAAGTGAAAGAATTATGTAATGTAGTTTGATATTTCTTTTATTAAATTTTTCCAAGTTAAAAATTGACGGGCGAAATCCCAATTTATTAAAAAATGATATAGAAATCTTAATTTGAGTTATATATATATATATTATATATATATATATATATATAAAGATTTGGTTACCATTATAATCTAAACTAGATATACCAATAACATGTGACTTAGCCAGAAGTGAGATTTTATGATTACAACATTGTATAAATCCAAAAGGTTTTTGTAGAGGTTTTTGAACTACAATATTTTGGATACAAAATAATTCTAATCATTGATAAACATGTAGTTAGGTACATAACAAGTTCTCCTTCAAGATTTGTCCCTAGAGTTGATAGAATAAATAATAGAGCATCCTAGAGTTAATAGATCGAATAGTGTCCCTAGAGTTCAAGATTTGTCCCTAGAGTTGATAGAATAAATAATAAGGCATCCTAGAGTTAATAGACCGAATAGTAGGGCATCAGTTGTCCTTAGACTTGATAGAATAAATAATAGGGCATCCTAGAGTTAATAGACCAAACAGTAGGGCATCCTACTGTTTGGCATCACATGCAAACAAGAATGAACTACATCATGTACACCGGCAAGAACACACACATTACACACAAGAGGAATGATTGGGAAGGAATTCCAACCTTCTTTACATTAAGTCTTAGTGTGAAAAGGGATTCTCCTACTCGGTAAGAGTACCTCTAAGGCATTGGAGGCACTCAACTGCACCAGGTTTTTGCACTAGGGTTTGTTTCTTGGCCGAAATCTTCGAGGCTTTACAGCACAGCGAGAGGCAGAGCTTCATTTTTGGCCCCCGCTTCCCCCATTCCCGTAGATCCAAACCCTCGCGACGTGCAAAAAAGATTCATTTACCAAAGCGCAACACTAGTCCTTTTCCTCATCTTCGGCTCTAAGAATCCAGGTTGGAGGTCCGCTCGTCTTGGGCTCTGACTATCAATAGAAGAGTTTTGGGGCAACTTGCATCGAGGATAGGGTCGGGGGGTTGAGGCGAGAGTCAGTGTCTTGAAGGTTTCGACGGTTTACTGCTCAACCCTTCCGTGCCGCTCTGCTTTCGCAGTCAAGCCAAGGAGTAGGTCTTTGGCGTTTTTTGATCTAAGTGGTCTTTAGATTTTACTCTACGCCGGGGCGAGGTGGCTGCCCTAGCCGCCTCTGCCCCCGAACTCGCCTCTGCTCTGTTTGGGACTAGATGGGTTCCTTTGTTGAGGCAGATGGTGCTATTTTTGGTCGCTCACTGGCATACCACTGCTTTTTTTTGGAGCGTTGAGGGAACTGGGGTGTAGAGGTGACTGTCTCTGCATTGTTTCGTGCCACTTCATCATGGTTGTTTTCGCTGGGGTTTCTACAGGCTACTGAGGATGTATGGGGCAGTTTGGTTTCTACCTCCGGTTTTCTTCGAATTCAGGAGGAGAGTTTGAGGGGGTGGGGGAGGAGTGGCTACCCTGGTTGCTCTCTTCCTCATTTCATGCCTCTCCTACTTGTCTAGGCGGCCAGGTTTAGAGCTTACTGTTCTCTTTTTCCTCCTCAGGAGCTTTATTTTGCTGTTTGTTGTGATGGGTATGGGTATCCTTCACAGGTCTGTTTTTTGCAGACTAGTTTGGGGTTTACATACCCATTTATTTGCTGCCCTATCTGAGGGCTTTTCTGGAATACTTCTTTTGAAGTATTGTTATTGTAAGTGGCTTTGCCCACACTTCTGCATATGCGTTTAGCATCTACAATATGTAATTTTATGAAATTAATAGAAATTATGGATTTTCTCCATGGGAAAAAAGTCTTGGTGTGAATTTATACATTATGGAAATGGTTAGAGCAGTAGTACTAGCTCCAACTAATCACTCATTATATTTACTTTGTACATTTACAGCTTATTACACTAGTACAAAATGAGAGATTAGTGATTACGTGACTAAAAACATTAGTCACCACAATTATTTCAAGTTAATTACTACTAGATTTGAGCAATTTTGAGTGACCGAACTAAAAGAGACTAATTTAAATGATTAATTTAGTCTAGGGATCAAATATATGACTAGAATTAAGTGACTCAACTAAAAACAACTAACTTAAATGACTAATTTAGTCTAGGACTAAAATATATGACTAGAGAATAAGTGAAAAAATTAAAAATGATTAGCATAAATTAAAAATGAATAATGCTTTACTTGTAAGGACACAATATCATATTTATACTTTTTCATGTTGGATTTGACATATCTAGTTAACATATCTATGACATATTAAACACTCTTAAGCTTCACATGAGTACATGAATGTATGAAACACCTTGATATTTAAGCTCTTTAATAATTGTGAAAAGGGTTTACAAATTTGCATCATGGTCATGATACATTTATTTCTTACATTTTTTTAACACATTTGACATTTTAGCCACACCCTTACACAAATCAATGCATGGGAACATGAAATGACTTGGTTCATAAGGATAACAATTCACTATTTTTAAGATTATCTTGACGGTTTACTTGCTTGCCTTTCATAGATGTATGATCAGTTTCTAATTTGAAATGTCACATCTTAACACACATTAACAAGATAGAGATTGAAGCTTTACACGCAATTTAGACAAAGCAAACCATTCTTGAATATTTGATGTTGACATGATATGAAATTTCTTATTGTTCATGGGTGTTTTAAAACTTCATTGGTCTCTAGCCTTAATGGAAATTTGTTCTAAATACATAGTGGTTAATGTGTTCACACGCTCATGATATTGCTCATGGTTCATTAGTTGTAATTACACACTTTGGAATGTTACAAATACATCATTTGGGTCACAATTCTACATTTATAAACTACCCAACTATAAATGGTGATAAATTGATGATAAATGGATGACATTTGAATGTTACAAATGTGTAAGTGGTCCACATTCAACTTTGTTTTCTTCAATGTCCTTAGTAACAATGAAAAGTTTGAATATTCCCTTTATTTATCATTGCAAACAGATAACCCTTTGACGTCTCAAACATAGTTAATACTATTGGTGTATGATCTCTTAATTATGGAATGGTCTCTTGATGATGATAACAAACTCTCAATCTCCAATGCTAATGAATATGATGAATGAATGATTTTATGATTTATTTTCTATTTTTATTGTGCCATTATATATATGCTTCACTAGCATCTCATGTTATATGGTTAATTGAGCAAGTTTTATTTTTCATTTTTCAAGTATAATTTTGTTGCATGAATAAGAATAGTTTTCTAATTAAAATCATTCAAAATTTGTCCATAATTCATTGTTTGTTTGACTATTCGCACACTTATCCCTAATCTTTTACTTTGAAAGTGAGTAGTGTCAAATCACTAGTCTTTGTTAAGGAACTTTTCTTCATTACTCAATGACCTAGCTTAGCTCGATCTTTATGGATTCCCCCCTTAGACAAGGATATCCTTCAGTGTAGTCTAAAGAGTGAGAGAAAGCCACCAATGTGACATTGGGTGGCTTGCTTGAGAGTTGTATTTTAGGCATTCTACACGGGGTTAAGACTTTTTTTTTTCTATGAGAGTGTTTGAGTGACGATACAATTTAGAAAATGCTTACAAGAAAATTAGTTTACCTTATTGCCGTCACCTAAACTACCTCCAATAAAATCACGAGATTTTAATAACCTCTAATTTTGATAAATAAATAATTAAATAAAATTAAAAAAATAAGATTATTATTATTTTTTGAATATGGCAAAATAGACCACTATAACGAGCTTGTACTTAGGTGACATTGATCGATTCTATCCACTACCACAATCACTTCCAAGTATACCCACATTACTTCACACATGGTACACTAAGCTAATCTAAGTTTAAACCAATAATATTATAAAAAAAACTTTAACAACCCATTCCATCATCAACTAATCCACACCATGGAGCAAATTAAAACTAACTTTTAATATTAAAAAATAGTCATTTTATTTTATTTGAAAATCAATTTTAACACAATCACCTCCAAGTATACACACATTACCTCACACGTGGTACACTAAGCTAACCTAAGTTTAAACCAATAACATTATAAAAAATGTCTTAACAACCCATTCCATCATCAATTAATCCACACCATGGAGCAAATTTACACTAATTTTTAATATTAAAAAATATCGCCATTTTATTTTATTTGAAAATCAATTTTAATATATGATTTTAGGGAACTCAGTAAAATAAAATTTAATGTGAAAAGTGTAAGAAAAAAATTGAGTGCGTGAAATGATATGAAAATAATTTATTATAATCCACTCTTTTGCAAGTGAAAGGAGTAAAAATTGGCATTTCGATTATTGAAAGCAATGAATAGGGGCTTATATGAAACAAACAAAGGCTTTAGATTGGCTTTATTGCAACACATGCATGTTAGATCAATACACGTCTCTAATTTACATCATTCTGCGAGTCATATTCTCCTTGATCTAGATCTAAATTGTTGAAATTCCAAGGTATTTTTCACTCTTTGTTTTTTCTTTTTACCAATTCAATTTTCTTGCTTTATTTTTGAGCTCTTCCTCTACTCTTATTTTCTCATCGATTTTTTTGTTCTTATTGAGAAGGTTTTGCCGCCATGGTATAACTGTGTGGATTGGAATTTAATCAATCATGAAGGAAAAAAATGATTAAAATGAAGAGGTGGTAAATTTGGGATTTAGGGTGCTTTGGTGGTAAACCCTAGGGGTTATAGATTAGATTCTTCCGTGATAATTGGTATTGTTTTACAACTTGGCATTGTTTTTGGGACGGTAGAATTGATTTAGATCTCCTTGGTGATGCTAGATTTTCAGTGGATCTGCTTGGCATTGTCCTGTGCTATTTTCATTAAGTTGTGTCACCATAATGGCGCCCACTCCTCCCAACAGAGCATAGGGAAGCAACCTCTTTTCTACTAGTTGGGTGCAGTTACTGCTCGATCTTATTGGGAGGGGGTTCATGTCGGGTGGGGGAAAGACGATGCGTAACAGTGGAGGAAGATTGATGAAAATGTGAGGTGGGAGATTATTGCAACATCCCAACATAGTTTGCTTCAAGGAGGTATTGTTGACTCCCACCCATCTAGCTATACTCATGGAATACCCAACAGGTGGGGAGGTGTAGCAGGCGGGGAGCTATTTGAGCGCATCTGCCAGGCGAGACGTTTCAACAAGGATGAGGTATGTTCCTCTCTCTTTGTGTATAGTGTATACGTCCAATCCTTAGGCAATAAGGAGTATGTTGAACATTAATGTGGAGAATGAGGAAGGTGCAGAAACTACAATTCTAGCTTAGCTTGGACCTGCAAAGCATAAGCTAGGGTTTAATATTTTGTGAGTAAGTCTAGATTCCACACATTTTTCTAAAACATCATTATGTTTCAATCCACTTTATATGTATTTCTTTAATAAATTTCGTTTTTTCTCCTTACATGGTTTCAATCCACTTCATATGCATTTCTTTAATAAATTTCATTTTTTCTCCTTACATGATCTAAAGTTCAGGCTTTTTTACAGATTACAAGCTTGTTTACACCTCAGATCTTGGATATATATGGATCTAAGCATTTCTTCGTTATAATTTATTTCTGAATATTATTTCTCATTTGACAAATCTTTTATATAGTGGTTTTGCAAATAAAATGTCCAACATCAAAAATGTTTTAGCCATCTACAGCCAGATTTCCAAATATCCATAAGATTAAACATGTTCCATAGCTTTGGAACTTCCAAATCTCCCCAGATCGTGCTTTTCAAAGAAACTAGTTTTTATTATTTTTAACAACCTTCCCCATTATCAGTGCTTATTCAGTATCTCTCCAACTTTTAAGTCTGGTCTGTGCTTTTTAAAGAAACTAGTTTTTATTATTTTTAACAACCTTCCCCATTATCAGTGCTTATTTAGTGTCTCTCCAACTTTTAAGTCTGGTCTGTGCTTTTCAAAGAAACTAGTTTTTATTATTTTTAAAAGCCTTTCGTATTATGGGGTCTTATTGAAAATTTGGGTATTCTTTGAGTGGTCATTTTATTTTATCCTGAACTCCATTTGGATTTATGTAGGTTGGTCATTTTATTTTTATCCCAAACTCTCAGACATTTGAGTATTTTTTAAGTGATCATTTTATTGTTATCCCTAACTCCTACACATTTGAACTTACATAGATTGGTCATTTTATTTTTATCCCAAACCCCTTTTCAATTTATTTATTTATTATTATTATTATTATTATTTAAATTCCACTAGACTCCCAAACACCAAACACCTCGATTTCAATAAAGATTAAAAACAAATTTAAGGGTAATAATAAAGTTTTGGGAAAAAATAATATTTATGTAAACCTTCTAAATTTAAATATTATTATTTTATACTTGTTACTATATCTACCTATTATGATTTAATTATTACTATTATTATTTAATTACTATTTATTACTTATTATTATTCTTTTACTTTTTAAGTATTATTATTTAGTATGGGATAGATCTCACATAAAAATGTAAATGTAAACATTTAACATCAATCAAATATGTTATAATACACACAAATTAAAATATAAAGAGGTTTTGAACTCAAAAAATAGGTATGGTAAATATAAATATAAATAAGTGAGGTAAGGTAAATAAACAAAATATAAAAAATTAGGGTGTGGAAATAATAAAACTATATTTTATATAAATAAAAATTAAATAAGTGGAGGTATGGTAATAAACATAAATATAAATATTAGAGGTGTGGAAATAAAAAAACACCTTTTATATTTAGGTGAAGTGTATGGGCCAAATACTATTTTAACACCATGGGCCAAATACCATATTTATAAAAGAAGTATGGTAAATTAATAAAAATATAAATAAACGAGAAGTATGGTAAATAAATAAAACATTTTTTTATATTTACTCCATAATTCACTTATCTCACATAAAAATTAAATGTAAACATTTAACAATCAATCTAATTATTGTTATATATAAACACAATAAATTTAAAATATAAAGAGGTTTATGAACACTCAAAAAATAGGTATGGTAAATAAATAAAAATATAAATAAAGTGGAGGTATGGTAAATAAATATAAATATAAATAAACTAGAGGTGTGGTAAATAAATAAAACCTCTTTTTATATTTAGTCCATAAACCTCTCAAAAAAGAGGTTTTATTTAGGTGAAGCCTATGGGCCACATACTATTTTAACACCATGGGCCAAATACCATATTTATAAAAGAGGTATGGTAAATTAATAAAAATATAAATAAACGCCATGGGCCAAATACCATATTTATAAAAGAGGTATGGTAAATTAATAAAAATATAAATAAACTAGAAGTATGGTAAATAAATAAAACATTTTTTTTTATATTTACTCCATAATTCACTTTATATTTACGAACACACAAAAAAGAGGTTTTATTTAGGTGAATCCTATGGGCTAAATACCATGGGCCAAATTATTATCAATACCATGTAAAAAGACATTATTAACCGTAATATTAATAAAAATAAAAATAAAAAAGAGGTTTTATTTAAGTGAACCCTATGGGCTAAATACCATGGGCCAAATTATTATTAATACCATGTAAAAAAAACATTATTAACCTTAATATTAATATTAATAAAAATAAAAATAAAAATAAAGATGACACATGGTATTGACCCATGGTATTGCCCAACGTAGCGTGGAATGTAGCCTCTTTAAAGGGGAACACACAATTTTTCACTCTATATGCTTAGTAGATCTAGAGTAAAGATGGATCTATGCTGGTTTACTTATTACTATTTATTTTTACTTATTTTCTATCTTTAAATTTTAAAACACGTGGTATAAATTACATATTTATTTATTTTTTATTTTAAAATTTTAAAATATGTTGTATAAATTACATACCTCACATTGATTACATCTTCAAATATTTATGCATGCTTCATAAATTGTATCTTTCAATTAGATTATAGTTATTTAAATCCATAATATACATGCCCTCATTTGAGGCTAATCATGGATGATTGTTATGACAACTTTGAAGGTTATGGTTATAATTTAAAATTGGGTCATTATATAAGGAGAATTATTTTTGTGATGAAAGATGTGAGGCTAATCATATTGATTATAGTCCATGATATTAGGATCTTCAATTAGAAATTTAAAGGGATATGATGAGAAATTCCTTAAAATTCATTATGCAAGATGGACCTTAATATTTGACTATGGTTAAATTTTGATCTTTATTTGACTTTATGACATCAAGTTGTCTATGATGATCAAGGTAGGAAACATGTACCAAGAATAAGAACAAGAAATTCCAGTTACCAAGAACATTATTCTAGGCAAACAATGTTAGCCAAGAATGTGAAATCTCAATGTCATTGCCACGTTAATTGGTTTGACCATGAATATCAAGTTGAATGCATGCTTGCAAAAACTCTATTCTCACGGCGCTTAAGCTCTGGGATCGAGGGTCATGTCTAGTAAGAGGGTAGCAGATGTGTAGGATTTCATGGAATAAGGAAATGCATGTACCAATGAGAAGCATATATTGATACATGACATCCTTTCGACTATTGTGGCTAGAGAAAATTCTATGGCAGGAAACAATGTTCCATTATTCTTTTTTATCATCTCTTGTTTCTGAGTTAGCATACTTCTATTGTACCATTTTATTATGCCTATGCCACGTAAAGGTCAAGTTGAGTTAATTTTACATTTTATTTCCAATATATTCAACAACTGAATATATTTGTTTTCCCTGTGTAGGTTGGATGATGGGACAACACACTCAAAAATAGGGGCAATGTAAAATAAACATTCCCAAGAGCAAGAGGTTGAAAATAACATTTGCTTATTTTAATTCAATGGCTGGAACTACAGGTTACTTTGTTACTCGATCTTTTGAATGCATGCTAAAAGGGTCCGCGAGAAAGAAGTATGGAAATCTTCAAAAGGCTCTTATATCATGATTGGGTTGGTATTTGGTCCTCCTTTAAGTTCTTAAAAGCAATCTTCTAAATGGTAACATATTATGTGTTCAATGATATTAGTGTCCATATGCATTTCTCTCTTAATTTCTCAATCTATTTATTGAAACTGTATCTGATTTTCCATTTAAAGAGTGTAATATGTTGTTAAACTTTACTAAAGACAATCGGCATATTGCAAATAGTCCTAAAAGGAGTATACAAAATTCTTCTAAGCTCTGATACAAATATTGGGAGAGTTTGTGCCACTAAGAATTTTCGTTGTAAGTTGTTTGAGATCAGTGCTATATATTGTTTCAATTATTTTTTAAGTGGAAAAATTAAAAATGGTTTGAGCATAGATTTTCCACTGATGTTTTTAATGTCGTGATTCTTTCACATCATGGTTATTTTGGGCAAGCAAATGTTTTAGGAATGTCTGAGAATACATCGATTGATAGGTCAACAATTTTTTTTAAAATTGCAATGTCCATTCCATGATATCCTCTCTTTATTGTTTGATTATATTTTAAGCGTCACTTTTGATTTGTCTTTGTATTTTAACTATGAAATTGAGAATAATTGATATCATGTCCATTTAAACAACAACTAAAGCTTGAAGATGAAACTAATATTACACGATATTGATTGAAATTCTGTTAATTGTTTTGTGTTGAAATATTTTCATGACTATTAGAAAAGTTTACTTTCATGTTGTTATTTGAGCACATGTTGTTTATATACTTGACCAAGTTCATGCGTTAGAGAATGAGATGTTGTTGCAAATAAAACTACAAGGATTTAGGCATCACACCTTAGATTATTTGCTTTCAAAAGTTATTTATAGCTTGAGATTTTTAGAATGTAACTTAGTTAGCGTGATCGTGCCTAAGCTTTCCATGAAGGTTGAATACTAAGTTACTATGGTGTTATTTTCTATGGTGACATTTTATTTTCTTTGTTTATACAGGTCATCTAATCACATAGTGGCCGCTATCGCTCAACGAAAGAAATCTTGTTTGAGATTCTTGATTTTACAGGGGAAAATGACTTTAACATTGTTGATGTTGAGGTTTATGTCATATAAATCCTTTATACTCTACTTTAGTTTATATTCTAGTGTTCACCGTATTTCATGTATTACACTCTACACTGTATCTTCTTTTGTTTCCAGAAAAGGAACTTAGTATTGATGGTTAGCAACAAGATTTGAAGAAAGAGGAAAACAATAACACTCAGGTGAAAAATGAAAAAAGAGAGAGAAGAGAACTAATCTAGTGATACACTTAAAGCCAATATCCTCCATAAGACACACACATAGAGATTGATGGTAAACTATTCAGAGTTGGTGAATTCACTTGCAATTTGTTTGGCAACATAATCAAAATGTTTTGTAGTGATGAAACAACATTTCATGTGTAAATTGTAGTCTAGCCAATATTAACTTGCAAACTCATTTTCTAATACATGACATTTCATATAATATAATTTATGCGGTTGATATTATGTATAGTTGCACTTGATATTGTTTAGTATTGTAATTAACATATATGTAACTTTGCATTTTCATATTAGATGAACCAGTGCACATTGTATAACATATTTTAATTTAGTCACACAATCATACTAAGTAATTTATGTTGATTAAGAATGAGCACATAAAGTCAATCGAAAACAACTAAATTAGTAGTTTATATTGATTAATTATGAACACAAACAAAATGAATATACAACTAAATTAGTTGTTTACAATAATTATTAATGAAATGAATATAAACTACTAAATTAGTCATTTATATAATGAATATGAAATTACTGAAAAAAAATATAAATGACTACTACAAATGATAATTTTTTTTATTACAAATGACAACTAAATTTTGCATATATAGGACTATTAGTAGCTAATTTGCAGTATCTTATAACATGATCAAAATTTAGTCATATTTCTTTGGTCATTAATTGGTTTCAAATGATGACTAAAATTTGCATACATATGATTATTAGTAGCTAATTTGCAGTGTCTTATAACACGACCAACATTTTGGTCATATTTCTTTGGTCATTAATTGGTTTTTTCAGGTGACCATATAGTAATATATTTTGTTGTATATTTGGTTATTAATTGTGGAAATTAATGACTAAATTAATGACCAAATTTATGGCTAAATATACTATTAGATGATGAAATTGAGACAACCAATTAATGACTAAGCTAAAAATGACTAAAAGTTGGTCGTGTTATAAGATATTGTAAATTAGCTACTACTGGTCACCGATTGAAAAATGGTCATTTATATGCAAATTTTAGTAATTTTTTAGTAACTAATTAACCATTTTGTACTAGTGTTACATGGATTTATGTATACTAAGTGTGACCATTATTACATAGGCCTAAGAGGCCCCTCAACATCCCCCCCATCCTCAATTCCTTGCTCATCCATGGAAAGTTTGCAACAACACAACTATGATCTATTTACTTTTTAGCCTTCACCTTCAATCTGGTAGGTGCTTGTGCATTTAATAAGTCTCTCTAGTGCCCTTTCGCTACTTGTCGAACAAAGTTCTCTTGACTCTCTTGCTACACCATTGTGATTAAGAAGTGGTGCTCATCTCGCACCTGCACACACCCTATGGTGGAGGTCATTCCTCAGCAAACCTACCATACCTCTCCTTATGGCTTCCAAGGTCACAACCCAAATAACTATTTTACTACTCCCATACCAAAGGGTTCAAACAATTCAATTTTCTATTGTCATTAACTCGTCGATTAAAATCTTTGTGTGTGTGTGTTCAACTTGTTTGGTTTCATTCTTGACTACATTGTTTCGCTCGTCACTCATTGCAAGTGTTTCTATCAGAGGATTTTTACTGCACATCTCAGATGCTTTGTTAACTCTATCTCAATCAGTGTTGTTACTTCAATGTATTTGTCTATTGCTTTGTTGTTGTTGTATGTTTTCTATTATTACGAACATGGGTGCAATTTTTCCATATTCTTTAGAAATACGTTAGATTATGTGATTCCATATTTACATGAAGGAAAAATCTCTATGACTCACTAACTGTACAACAAGAATTTTAGATTGTCGCCTAGAAATTAGCAAATGTTACTATAATAATCTTTCTTTAAATTTCATAATAATACTAATGTCACTATCATTTAATGTTGATGACTTAATCAAGACAAACTCTTTTGCTTTTCCAAACGACTCATGTTTGAATACATTGGACTATAGACTCAAATTTAATAATTCTCCTTCATATAACATATTTGATTAGACTCCATATGAAATTACTTTGAAACATAAACTTAACAATAGCATTTCGAACTTCTAGCATATTTTCTTTGGACCTTTAACTAAAAATGTAATCAACGTGATAACTTTAGAAAATGTACAAACTAATCCTTGCCTTGTTCCATTCACGTCAACTACCAATAATGAATGCATTTACTTTTAATGTGTCATTTTCAATAACTAGGTATCTTATTTAGAAAAAGTCTACATCCTCTCCATGAAAAAGTCAACTCGAGGTTGAACAAGTCAAGTCGAAGTTGGTGTCACTAAGTACTTAGAGAATCGATATCACTCATTCTTGAATGTGTTAGATTCAACTCATTACCCAGGATGAAAAAATTAACCAGGCTTCATTCTTCCTGGTAGTTGACATTGATATTCTCAATCAACTTCACTGGTGGGCACTTTAGTTAGTTAGTCAGTTCTATTGACCAAGACTACATGTACGAGTCAAATTTGTACCCCATTAACTTCCATTGCATGAGTCGACTTCACTCCAAAAATAGTTGGCATTAACCAACATAAGGCATGAGTGAAAAAATTAATCAACTAGGATTAATGTCAAGTTCCATCGAGTCAAATCAGTATAATACTCCAAATAACTTTAGTAGACTTAAACCATAAAGGTAACTCGGTGAACATTAGAGGTTAATTAACTCAGTGACTCATACCACATTGCTTGGATAGCCATGTATGGGGCATTATACATCTTTTTCCAGTGTTTGTGTAGGTAACATCCAAGAGTATCCATTTCTAATTTTTCTTCTTGCAAGTTTTCAATCTCACTATCGTCAATGAATAGGCATATCTTATGATGAGCATTCAATAAGAATCCACGGTGGTTTATCAATGAAGCAACATCCATGAACAATATTTTCTTAGTATCTTTCATACATAAATTGATTTTTTTAGTAGAATAAATGATCAATATTCAAAGTTATAGATTCTTGATCTCATGTTTCTTTTATTGGTCTTCAATTTCAACATCCCTTCCAAATCTAACCATGAGAAAATTCTTTGAGAAACATCCATGAGTTTCCACAAAGCTTCAACATTTATCAACAAGATTTTATGAGCATCTTCTTAAAAAAATCTTCAACTTGCATATTTTGTTTATCTTCCACGAGCCTTCGATCTCTTCATCTATATTTGATTTTCTCCATTCATCATTGTTACAATCCTAGAATTAGTACTAACAACAATAAAACTAGAGTTGAAGGTAGACCCTTCACATGCAGACAAGAACAAACTACATCATATACATAAACAGGAACACACACATTACACATGAGAGAAAGGATTTAGAAGTAATTCCAACCATCATTGCATTAAGTATTCATGTGCATTTTATACATTAGGGAAATGTTGGAGTAGTTTTTTCTCCAACTAATCACTCATTATATTTTCTTTGTACTTTTACCATTTATTACATGGATTTATTTATACTAAGTGTGATTACTATTACATATTCCTAAGAGGCCCCTTAATAGGATGCAATCACACATAAGTCATATCTCCAAATATCAAAATGGTATTTTGAACAATGTCAATCAACTTGTTGCTTCATTTTATTTATTGTCATTTCTAGGTTGTATTCTAGGATGCTAAATATGTTTTATGTTTCTTATAAGGTGTTAATTTTTATAACAACTTTAACAGTTTAGATGGCTTAGTCTTTGTTTAATGGATTTTTGTATCAATATTCAATGGGGGTATGTTGGTGGTAGAGAAAATGTAACTCTTTGAATTTTATTAGATGAAGTGTTTATTTAACATAAAATAATATCTCATTTCAACAATTAAGAACAACAAAAGGAGATGAAATGACTCCATAACACTATTAAAGGGCCTTGCTATGACTTATATAATGAAATATTTACATAATAACATAATTGAAACCAATAGGTAGGTGGACTAGTGTTATATGTTATGTACTTTCACACACTACCTCACCATTGATTTATTTAAGTTTATTGGCTATGTGTATATTGTAGGATTTTAATCAAAAGAACAAAATCTAAATGTGAAAAATTACTAGACTAGATACTTGCAAAACAAAAGAGAAGAGATAATAATTGATAGAAAAATTCTCAAATAAACCAAGAGAAAACTCAAATTACTCGATATACATGAGAGAAATAATTGATAATATATTGTTGTTGTACGAAACCTCATTATATAACCTTTCTAGGAGGCCAAATGTAACACCCCGATCCACCATTAAGAAACATCCTAAGGGTAGAAAAATGCATTATTATCATTGGCTTAACTTCCAAAGTCTTGTTATGGAAATGAGGTCTTAAATTTTCGTCATTTTTTGATCTCATAAAAAAATAAATTAAACATTATGTTGTCATTGCTACAACACCCTCCAAATTTTCACCTAAATCCAAATTTTGAATCCTCCTTACGGTCATGCCATCTTTCATTACAAGCCATTAAGGTCGTGCTCAATCATGTTGTTCAAGTGTTCAACTCTTCCTATAAGGATTCTTAGTGTCGAAGTGACCTTTTTCATGCTTATCTTGTGATGTCTGCATAGTGAACTTCTCCTAAGCAAGCCTAGTAGTCAATGTGTACCCTTGCAAGTCGAGCATTGCGTAGTCCTTGATAACAGGGACTGTGAAATGCCTAATGATAGTGACTACACAGTCTTTAGAGATGACGACTGTGCAATCCCAGTGGACAATGCTTGTGCAGTCCTTGATTCCAAAGCTTGCACAACTCTTAGAGACAAAGACTACACTATCCTCATCGACAATTACATTGTAAGCATATCCTTTATAGATAATGATTGCACACTCTTTGTCAACAATGTGAGTGTACTCCAAGTCAGTCAATTCACTCTTGGCTCCTACTTTCCCGACATGCACTAAGCACACATCAATCTTAACCCTAGTTGCATGTATGCTCTCCCTAAGTAAAGAGTCTAGTCCAGAGTTCACCCTTATATTCATATTTCACTTTTAAGCATTGTGCATTGTTGGAGTATAAGGAGCATTCTCTCACTCGTGGTTGCAAATGCCCCACTGCTGAGTTTCTCAAGTGTTGCTTTTGTTTTTACAAGTGTTTCTTTTGCTTTCTTTTTCTCTTACATGTGTCGTTTTCACTTTCTCTA
Source organism: Pinus taeda (assembly GCA_000404065.3). Taxonomy (NCBI): domain Eukaryota; kingdom Viridiplantae; phylum Streptophyta; class Pinopsida; order Pinales; family Pinaceae; genus Pinus; species Pinus taeda. The sequence continues at coordinate 6,109 of APFE030975594.1, read as the reverse complement.
TATTTTGCAAGTGTCACTTTTTCCTTCTTTCATTCTTTCATGTGTCATGTGTTTTCTTTGCGTTTTCATGTGTCACTTTCACTCTTACATGTGTTGTGTTCACTTGTTTTCACACATCTTAAGAGCACTATGGCATACCTTTTAAAGGAAACATTAACACACTCTCTTGCACCATTTGATGCTATTTATTATTAGAACATGTCTTGGAAACATTCTTATGGCATAGTGCACCTCTTGGTTGGAGTTGACACTTGTATCGTAAAGGTATATCTTATGTGTCACACTTGGAGATAAGTGTTGTTTTACCATCATTTCTTTATACGCTTGTTGGTTTTGGGTACTACGTATCTTCTTGTCATGTGCCTGGGTGTATATGTCTATGTGATCATGCTCGAGACTTGTTATATTCTCTTACTCTCTTGCCTCATTGATCTCACACTTAGTTAATTTTGGAGTCCTCCTCTCTCCTCACATCTTGCACAAGTCACAAGAAAACTCAACCTTCTATTCAAGTGATGAGTACATTGCACACTCCTTAGCCTTAGTTGTGAGAACCTTTTTCATGTTCAAAACTTAAATAAACAACGATATGCAAAGCAAAAACGATTTATACACATAAATTTTCAACGATCAGTAAATACTCATAAAAACTCCAGAAGTTGAACCAGCTGAGCCATTTTATCAATAAATGGAGCAAGTACAATAGTATGAAGGAATGCACCTGGGCTTTCCTCAATGGAAAGCGTGATAGAACCCAAGTGATGAGACAATGATATCAAGTACTAGAAAATGACTGCTCCTCTAATGCTTTGCATTGCCTAGAAAACTACATTGTTGGTTGGAAATGAAATGCAAGAAAATTCACTTTCACTGCTCATAAAATGCTACAAAATCAGCCCCAAGCTCCTTAACCAAAACCCACAAAAACCTAGAAAGGGTTTGGTTTGAATCCAACCTCCCAAATTCAGCCTCCAATATGCCCTACGCCCTCCAAACTACTCAAGAATATGACCTGAAAGGAACACAAGAAAAACCTCCTCCCGAGCTCAAGAAATGTGGAAATCTCCTCCACAAATTCTTCCTATTGATTCCCCAAAAAATTCCAGCCTTAAAGATTGATGCTCTATCTCCCACGTGTGCACCAAATGTTGCCTCTGCACTAGCCCAAGAAGTGCGAAAGTCACACTACTAGGAAGCATTCTCCTCCAGCTCTCAAACTATCCAAAATGATGGCAAACCTCTTATGCCCCTTCTTTGGAAAATCTCCCAACCAAACTACACTACAATACACCACAAGCAAACTCGGCCTCCTCTTCGCTACGTCCTCCACAAATACGCACACCTAAAGATGAATGCAACTGCCGAAAACCACACTGAAATCCTCCTTCGGAAGAATGAAGAGAAACCTTCCTAGAGTGGCACTTGAAGTCCCTCGAAGAAAGGGTGAGCTCTTCGCTTGAAAAACTCTTGTTAAACAAGAAGTGACTCGGCTAAGCAGCTCAAGCAACCAAAGAGAAATCGATATGCCAAAAGATAATGAAATAAGGAGAGTTTCCTTCCTTATATAGATTTTTTTGGAGCACTTTTCCCTCCATCATGGGCCCTCACTTAACCATTGAATTTTTCCCTCCATGTAATTTGAACTAGGAAGTGTGTATTTCCCTAGTGTGGGTGGCCCCCACCTAGAACTTAACCACAACAAAATAACTTCTCCTAAGTCTAATCTCCCAATAAAATCGAATGGGCCCCACTATCTCCAAAATTGGCCCCAAAATGAAATAATTAATCTTGTTCCAAATTAATTTAGGAAGGGACATGAAAATCCTCCCCCCACAAACGTTGCTTATCCCCAAGTAACTTCAATGTTGGATGCTCAAGTATGTGCTCCCCTTCCCAAGTATCATCCTCATCTGGAAAGCTCTTCTAATGCACCAAGTACTCTCTGATGACATTGTTCCTGAGATTTCTCTCCCTAGTCTCCAAGATGGCCTCTGAATCTAAAATCAAGTGCCCCTCATCATAAAGTGGGGGTAACTCTATAGTTGTTGTAACATGTTTCCCCAACACCCTTTTGAGGCATGACACATGAAAAATGTTATGGATTCTGCTCCCTGGTGGTAACTCTAACTGGTAAGCCACCTCTACAACCCTCTTGATCACCCTATAAGGCCCAAAGAATATCGGCTGCAACTTCTCGACCCCCTTCTACTTCAGCGTGGACTGTCGGTAAGGTTGAAATCGAAGGTAGACCAAGTCCCCCTCCTCGAAATGCCTTTCTACTCGATGCATGTTATCATGCATCCTCTGCTAGTTATGAGTTGTCTGTAAGTTATCCTTAAGAGCCTTAAGGATATCTTGGCTCTATAGCATCCAATCCTTGGCCTTTGGGGCCCTGTTGTCTCCAAAAACAATGTCATCAAAAGATAAATCTTCATAACCATGTAAAGCACAAAAATGAGTCATACCAATGGACATGTGATGTGTGGTGTTGTAACAATACTCTCCCAAATGCAACCATTGAATCCAAGTCCTCTGCTTCCCTATCACATAGTTCCTGAGATAAGCCTCTAAACACTGGTTCACCCTCACTTCTTGGTCATCAATTTGTGGATGATAGTTGGGGCTTGGGGTGAGCTTGGTTCCAACTAGCCTGAAAAGGTCCTACCAAAATCCTCCCATGAATCAACTATCTCGATCACTGACTATAGTCTTAGAGAGTTTGTGCAGATGAAAGACCTCCCTAAAGAACAACTATGCCACCTGTGAGGTTGAATATCATGTCAGTATGGCGAAGAAGTGTGAAAACTTGGTCATCCGGTCGACCACCACAAAAATACAATCCTTCCCTTGCATCGAGGGAAGTCTAGTGATGAAGTCCATAGAGATACTCTCCCATTTCCCCTCAAGGATGGGAAGAGGTTGCAACAATCCTGTTGGATGGGTCAATTCTCCTTTGTTCCTTTGGCAAGCTTCACACTCCTGCACATGCCTCAACACGTCTTCTTTGAGGCCCTTCCAAGTGAAGCACTCTCTCACTGCCATATAAGTCTGCCTGAACCCTTGGTGCCCAAACAAAGGAGAATCATGAGTGAATCGAAGAATGTGCTCCCTCAACTGGGATCCTAATGTTAGCGCTTGAAATTTCACCTCAGGCTGAAAAAGGCAAACCTCAAGGCAACATCAAACCATTTAGCCTCGTAGCTAGCCCTACGGGGCAGGAGAAGGCTCTCTCCGGTCAATCTCGGTAAAATCTTCAATGGATGAGATGAACAATAGGGTAACACTGATTTTATGCTAGTAAACTGATCAAAAGGGTTGATTTGGGGTTTTTAGGGTTTTTTGTGGCAAATTGAGGGGATGGCAATTTTGGGTGTGGGGATTGGACACAGTTTCTGCAGGGGGTTCTTTGGGGCGAGGTAGGAGACAATATTGATGCCTTTGATTGAGGTGGATGATTATGAATGACAGGTGATGAGTTAAGGAGAGCAAAAAATAACTTTGAATTCTCCTTAAACAGTAGAAAACATTGAAATTAAACAAACTTAAAAGCAGAGCATGACAGTCTTGAATTCTTACTTTAACACTTCGTTTGCTTAATGTGCAGAAGGAAAAGAAAGGAAATGATTCACATAACACACTTATAGGTACATAGAGAAACACACCATCAATACATGTAACCACAAGAATCCCAAAAAGGACTGCAAAACCCTGGTCTTCCTTAGCCAAAAATTGCAGAGATACAGTGAAATAATACAATGATAGCTTCTCCCTCAAGAGTCCAACCTTCCAACCCCTGAAAATGATTGAGAAAATACATGATATAGGCAAGCCAACCTCTTCCCTTGCCTCTAGGGGTCGAGCTCATCCTTCTAGGAGCTGTTTCAACCACTTCTAAACTTAGCACTAAAAACTAGGCAATCATAACAACTTGCCTCTATAAACTTGGAAACCAATTCATTCATTTAATTTTTACCCTTTTCATGAATGAATCTTCTAGAAGATTTAAACAAGAGTAAAAGTATCCAAAAAGTGTCACAATTACATCCATTAAGATCATCATTAACCTCAGAAAGTCGAAAAAGGTCAAAACTAGAATTTCTGGGCTGAACTGGTCAAATTTGGCAACATTTCCTCAACGGGTCGCACACCTTTTCTCAACGGGTCTCACACCTTTGCAGCTCTGTTTGGAGGCCTTCCCGTTATCAGAATTGGGTGCAGGATAGCTCGTTGGAAAGGTCTGCGAGTCTACTTTCCAACCCAACTGGAATTTTTAAATTTGGAGGTCATTTTCCCTGTCAAAACTTAATTCTCCCAAAACTGGTTTCTGCAACTCAAAAAAGGGGCAGAAAGTCAAATTTTGCATGCATCTTGACCTTTTGGAGGCCCAGAACTCGATGAAATTTCTTATTAATGGATGAGCAAGTGTAAATTTTCATGCCAAATCCAAAAATGCTGAGTTTTTGCCAAACGCATCTACGATGACAAAAGGTCTCGCCGGGGGCGAGACCCTTTGAGAAGCCAAAACCTGTAAATTTCCAAAAAATTCCAA
>APFE030975578.1:69785-92084 GCA_000404065.3 Pinus taeda | reverse complement strand
AATAGTCTTGATTGATAGTGGAAGTACCCATAATTTCATCCATCAAAAAATCGCGGAAGCAACACATTGTTTTGTACGGGCAGTCTCTAACTTCCAGGTCCAAATTGCAGATGGGGGCATAATGAAATGTGAAGGCCGCTGTGAAAATGTCAAACTTCAAATGGGGGATTATCAGTTGAAAACCCACATGTTTTCCATACACATGGGGGGATGCGACATTGTCCTAGGTGAGCATCACCCGATGCAATGAGTGCTAAGTGAACTATTCAAAAATCATGAGAAATTAGTCAGTTACGACTACCTCTCATGGATATGGTCATACGTTTGAATGACTTACTTAACGCAGTTGAATCCCAAAATGATATCTAATATTGTCCTAGGTGCTGAATGGCTCCGCACCGTTGGGCCAATCACAATGGATTTCCAGGAGTTATATATGAGTTTTAAGCAGAACAACTCCACGCATACCCTCCGTGGCCTCCAGGCGGGAGCACCCTCGGTCATCAGCTCGCATCGGATGGAAAAATTGTTAAAAAAGGGCCATCATGGAGTAATAGCACAATTTAATGCAATCCAGGTAGTTGAAACCAGACCTCTGCCAATTCATCCTGAGATGCAGCAGCTTTTAAATACCCATCGAATGGTCTTTGACAAGCCTCATGAGCTTCCACCCTCGCGAGGGGAACATGATCATAGCATCACCTTGGTTCCAGGGGCTCAACCCCCAAATGTGCGGCCATACAGATATCCGTTCACTCAAAAGAATGAAATAGAAAAAATCATCAAGGAATTGTTGGAAGCAGGTGTCATTCGTCCCAGCATTAGTCCTTATTCATCCCCAGTGGTCATGGTCCGCAAGAAAGATGGGGAGTGGCGGATGTGTCCCGAATTCAGGGCCCTCAACAAGTTAACAGTCAAAGATAAATTCCCCATTCCGGTGGTTGACGATTTGCTGGACGAACTCAATGGGGTGCAATTCTTCACCAAGTTGGATCTTCGCTCCGGCTATCACCAAATTCGCATGAAGGAAGTCGACATTCCCAAGACGGCTTTCAGAACTCATGAAGGCCATTATGAGTTCCTGGTCATGCCATTTGGTCTCTGCAATGCCCCTTCTACTTTCCAGAGTCTTATGAATCACATCCTCAAACCATATCTCAGAAAATTTGTCTTGGTCTTCTTCGATGACATTCTCATCTATAGTGGCACCTAGGCGGCACATCTTCAACATGTAGATCTACTATTGCAACTGCTCCGCAAGCATAAATTATTTGTCAAGATGTCTAAGTGTGAGTTTGGCATGGAAGAAGTTGAGTATTTGGGCCACATTGTGGGACGTGACGGTGTCAAGGTGGACCCCAAAACGATCCAGGCAATGCAAGAATGGCCTGAACCGAAGACGTTGAAGAGCTTGAGAGGATTTTTGGGTCTCACAGGCTATTATCGTAAATTTGTCCGCAACTATGGCCGCATAGCGAAGCCCCTCACTCAACTCCTCAAGAAAAAATCCTTCTTCTGGACCGAGGAAGCACAACAGGCATTTACCGCGCTCAAAAACGCCATGTGTACCACTCGAGTCTTAGCCCTACCGGACTTCACCAAATCATTTGTCATTAAATGTGATGCATCGGGAACAGGTATTGGAGCGGTTTTAATGCAGGAAGGGCGACCATTGGCCTTCACCAGCCAACAACTAAGTGGGAGGAATCTGGGCCAATCTACCTACGAGAAGGAAATGATGGCCATCTTACATGCAGTAGAGACCTGGCGACCTTACTTGTTGGGTCGACGTTTCCAAATTCGCACAGATCATCACAGTCTTAAATATTTTCTGGCGCAACGCCTATCTTCCCCACAACAAAACAAGTGGCTCGCCAAAATGCTGGGATATGATTATGAGATCATTTACAAGAAAGGGAAAGACAACCAGGTAGCAGATGCATTTTCGCGCCAATTTGAGGAGGAAAGTACACTGCTCGCAATTTCCCTCCCAATTCTAGACTGGATTGAAGAGGCTCGCAGGGAATGGTTTTCACATCCAGGGGTCTCCCAACTTATTTCTCAATTGCAGGTGGATCCTAATTCTAGCAAGGGCTACTCGTGGCAGAATGATATTCTTCGCTACAAGGACAGAGTCGTAATATCACCAACATCCACCCTCAAAAGTAGCATTTTGGCAGAATTACACTCATCGCCCATTGCAGGACTTTTGGGCTTTCAGAAGACGTATGCGCGCACCAGAAGATCATTCTTTTGGACCGGTATGAAACAGGACATCCTTACTTTCGTAGCAGAATGTGACGTCTGTCAACGCCAAAAAGGGGAAACAGTCAACCCACCAGGCACATTACAACTATTGCCCATTCCGGCGTCAATTTGGACGGAGGTCTCCATGGATTTCATTACAGGTCTTCCAAAGTCTGGGAACAAGTCAGTCATCATGGTGGTTGTGGACCGACTGTCGAAGTATGCTCATTTCTGCGCCCTACCCCAACCATTTACACCAAAGTTGGTTGCCCAAACTTTCATGGATCAGATCTTCAAATTGCATGGCATGCCCACCTCTATTGTGTCCGACCGCGACCCAATCTTCACCAGTAATTTTTGGCAGGAACTCTTCAGAATACAAGGCACTCAACTCAAACTCAATACTTCATATCATCCGCAAACAGATGGTCAAACCGAAGCAGTCAACAAATGTCTAGAAACCTACCTTCGGTGTTTCACTTCAGAAAAGCAACGCCTTTGGGTACAGTGGTTACCTCTGGCGGAATGGTGGTATAACACCAACTATCATGCCACCACCAAAATGACTCCCTATGAAGCAGTCTATGGTCAACTTCCGCCTTCCCCTACTTCTTATCTCACGAGGTGCTCCAAAGTACAAGCCGTGGATCAACACCTACAACACCTCGCAACCATGCTCGCCCACCTACGCGAGAATCTTCATCAAGCTCAGAACCGTATGAAGAAACAGGCTGACCAACATCGCTCAGAGCGCTAATTTCAAGAAGGGGATCAGGTCTTTTTGAGGCTGCAACCCTATAAGCAAACATCACTCAAAGACAAGGGTTGTCAAAAGCTCTCTCCAAAATTCTATGGACCATACCAAGTACTTCAGCGCATTGGAGAAGTGGGTTACAAGTTGGCTTTGCCACCTACAGCAAAAATCCACCCAGTTTTCCATGTATCGTGCCTCAAGAAAGTGATTGGGAACAATTGTCGGGTTCAAACCAGTCTACCGAAATTGGACGAGGAAGGGTCAATCTGGCTTCAACCGGAACAGGTTCTAGAAACACGAGACAAGCACCTGCGCGGCCGCATGATTAAAGAGGTCCTCGTCAAATGGAAAGACACCTCTCCGGAAGATGCAACTTGGGAACCAGCCACTATTCTTTAGCAGTTTCCGCAGCTTCAGCCTTGAGGACAAGGCTAGTCGTAAGGGGGAGGGCATGTTAGGGTCCCACCCTAACCCCCTTATTCATGTCATGGGATCACGTCATAGTCAAGAGTCAATAAAGCCCATATTAATATTTGTAAGTGGTTAACCCGCAATTAATGAAGGGACCACAGTTAGTTGCAAATGGGCGGTAGTATTAAATAAAGGGTAAATGAGCGGTAGTATTAGATTAGACGGTATTAAAACACCACGGTAGGCCGTGGTATTGCATGTATGAGTCATATATAAAGGATAGAGACTCCCTACGAGGAGCATCGTGTCTTGTTTTGTAATCGAGCTCTGCTCTATTGGAGGTTGCCCCCTCGAAGAGGCCTAGGAACATTTCTCTCTGAGTAATAAAATCATTGCAATTCTGTGTTCTGGGTATATTTTCTTCGCATATTCTGTGTTCTGGGTATTTTTTCTTCGCATATTCTCTGTTTGGTATTACTTTGCAGGTTAAGAAGCATAACAATGTAGCACAGGTATTTATCAGAGATGTGGTCAGATTACATGGTGTTCCAAAGAATAATGTGTCAGACAAGGATGTGAAGCTGACTTCCAAGTTTTGGAAGGAGTTGTTTGTGGGTTTAGCATAGAGTTGGCCTTAAGTACAACTTATCATCCATAGACAGATGGACAGACTGAGAGGATCACCAGGATATTAGAGGACATGTTGAGGATGTACGTGATGCATCAATAATGAAAGTGGGAAGAGTATCGTCCACAGGTAGAGTTCGCTTACAACAATGGGTACCAGGAATATTTAAAGATGAGTCTATTTGCAATATTGTATGGGCAGAGTTGCAATAATCCTATCAGTTGGTGTGATCCAGTTAACAGGCTGTTGATTGGACTAGACATGTTGGCAAACATGGAACAGGAAATGTAGGTTATAAAGAAGAATGTAAAGGCAACACAGGATAGGCAGAAGAGATATGTATATTGGAACATGTTGTTCAAGGAGTTCCAGGTTGGGGAACATGTGTACTTGTGCATCAAACCAAAGTATATCTACTTGCGGATTGGATCATGTGCCAAATTTCCACCACAATTCTTAACATGTTTCATTGCTTAAGAAGTATGTTAAAGGTGTTAATCATGTGATTGACTAGTCTGTAGTGCAGGTGGAACGAGAGGGAGAATTACAGCCGAAGCCTTAGTGTATATTGCAAAAAAAGGTGCTCATGCTCCGAAACAGAGCAATCAAGTAGGTTAAAGTGCAGTGGAAGCACTTTGGGCTCTATGAAACTACATGGGAGATGATTGATCAAATGTAGGCTATGTATCCTTCATTGTTTTTTGGTTGAGGAAAAGTAGTTTTGGTGTGGTGTTTTGGTATATGTTTTTGTACGTGTTTGGTGATTTGTTGGTATATGTACATCTGATTATGGATGTAGATACCGCCATGAGCTATGTTATAGAGCTCCAATTAGAGGTATGTTTGTCATGCCATTATGATGTTATATTTGTTATGTTGTCATGTTGGTTTGCTTCTCAGCAGGTTTATTATTGTAAATACTACAACAAGTTAAGTAATAAAGCTCCATCGACAATATGTTTTTCTTACAACAATATTATGGTTATAGGTGTTGTTGAACACCGAGGATGGGGTTCCCCCAAGGGGGAGGGTTATGTAACAACCCTGGTGAAAATTCCATGTAATAAAAGTTAATAAAGGAAAAAAAATAACCACACTTAATGGGACACTTATTCCAAGTTGAATGTTGGGCAAGACATCCTAGTGTGGGTGTTCATTTTGTTTATTAATGGCTAAGGAAATGGAAAAGGCTTTGGAAAGAAAAAAATGGAAGTTTGGCACATTCATTTATGAACATAATGGAAATTAGGAGAAAAAGGAGGTGAAAGGTCATAGGTTGCATAAAGCGAGGACTGGACGTGAGATGAGACTCACCGAACAGATAGGGGAATACAAAATGGACCAAGTTATCTTGAATCTGGGGTCTAACACGAATGTTTTTCCAAAAAAAACATGGGAAAGAATGGGGAGACTTATGCTCCAATGGTCTCTGATCCAGTTAAGGATGGCGAATCAACAAAAAATAATCTCAATGGGGAGGCTACAAGGGGTAACAGTTGACATCGAAGGTGTAAGAGCACTAGCATATTTTAAAGTAATAGAGATTGTGGATGATACCAATCTCTACCCCGCGCTCCTTGGGATCGATTTGGCCACTGACATGAATGGGGTAATCAACCTAAAGAAGCGAAAGATGATATTTGAAAAGAAATCGCTCCGCGTAGTGGTGCCACTGGATCCTGCAGAAGGACCGTGCTATACAGAACCGGTCCGCAATTATGAAAGTGATGGCAATTTGGACCAAATTTACAAGATAACAGCGCGAGACCAGGATTGGGTGAATTTGACAATAGACAAACGTATTGTATGGGACTGCAAGAGCTCCTGCACATCAAATTCAGACAAAGAACTAGAGCACTAGAAGAACCAGTGCATTATCTACGTTGTGCTGTAATATGATGACCAAGTCGTTGCGATGCATATCATAAGAGGTAATAAATCTGCCTCACTATGACGGGCTTACTGACGTTGATCGCTTTTTGGATGCATTCAAAAGGGAAGTGCCCAAGAAGCATCACTTCTAGGCATTAGATTGGGCATTATGCGCTACACCTACAAGATGGTGGGGTACACACAAGGATGATTTTAGGGATTGGTGCAAATATAGAAGGATGATGAGGATATGCTTTGGCCACCCAAAGGTACGACTAATAGAAAAGTATGACGGGAGGAATGATCTGCACGATCATTTGGCCAAATGGATTGAAGCATATGGAGGAAGCCTTAGCCGGAGTGGGTCCATCTATTTTGTTATACCTTGGAGGTTATACCAATGAATTTGTACTTGGAGACGGAACTCCATCATGGCACTGACAAATGGGATGTTTTACGCCAAGAATTTTTTATGACGTTCAGTTTTGAGGATGGATTTGAATCCATCAATGAAGTGTTGTAGGAGGTTAAGACAACCATATTTAGGATACCGCAGGATCCTGTAGACCTGATTCAACCTGATTGGACTACCTAGCTGAGCCACATGCTAGAGTGTTACAATGTAACAACAGTAGAAGAAGACGAAGACCCATGAAAGATTAATATCCCAGAGACTAAAGGTCACCACGGAGTTGAAGGACCACAAAGGGAGAATCCAAACATAACTGAGCCGCTCAAGACCAGGCAAGTGAAGATTGGCACAGAGACAGAACCAAAATTTGCAAAGATTGGGGACCATTGGGATGACGCGACAGTAGATAAGGTCGCCGAACTGCTCCATAAATATCGGGACTTATTCCTCACAAAGTTTTATAATCTAAAAGGAATATTAGGATACCTAGGTGTCATGAAGATCACCCTAAAGCCAGACGCGAAACCTGTGATACAAAGACCATACCGCCTCAACCCGAAGTATAAGGAAAGAGTCTGCGTTTAGTTAGATAACATGCTCACGGCGGGTATTATTGAACCAGTAGAAGAATTTGATTGGGTAAGCCCAATAGTGGTTCAGGAAAAGAAGCAGAGGGAAGAAATAAGGATATGCGTAGACCTCAGGAAATTGAACAATGCCTGCGTGCATGATCCCTTCCCAACCCCGTTCACCGATGAGGTCTTGGATAATGTTGGCAGCGAAGAAGCATATTTGTTCACTGATGGGTTCTCTCGGTACCATTAGATCAAGATCGCGCTGGAGGATAGAAGTAAGACAACCTTCGCGACGGAATGGGGATGCTTCCAGTATACGGTGATGCCTTTTGGGTTGAGAACGCGCCAGCGATCTTTTCGCGCGTAATCATCGTGGCGTTCAATGATTTTATTCATAAATTTCTGGAAGTATACTTCGATGATTGAACATTGTTTGGACTAGTGAAGTGCCATGTGACAACTCTATGCTTGATGCTAGATACATGTCGGAGATACCAGATCACGCTCAATCTGAAGAAATGTTTTTTTTGCATCCCTTTTGGGATCTTGTTGGGCCATGTGGTATGCAGACAAGGCTTGATGGTAGACCCAGCTAAGATCACGGTCATAATCAACTTGGAGGCCCCAAGGAATGTGAAATAGTTGCGCACAACACTAGGGCATACAGGATACTATAGGAAGTTCATCAAGAGTTGTACCCAGATTACCGCGCTGATGGAAAAATTGTTAAAAAAGGATGTTACTTTCTGTTGGAATGAAGAATGCCAGAAGAGCTTGGATGTACTGAAGGAGAAGATCGTCACTGCACCAATCCTCGTCTTCCCGGATTGGAAGAAGGAATTTCATGTGCATGTGGAAGCATCATGTATTGCGCTGGGAGCAGTACTGACATAGACTGGTGAAGGGGACTTGGATGATCCTATAGCGTTTGCAAGTAGGAAGTTGTCCAACGTGGAGAAAAAATATTCCACAACAGAGCGCAAAGGTTTAGCTATGGTGTACGCGCTCCAGAAGTTCAGGCACTATTTGTTGGGTGGAAATTTTAAGATGTATACAAACCAATCTGTGTTGAAATACCTAGTCAACAAGCATGTGTTGGGGGGGAAAGATATGTAGGTGGTTGTTGTTGTTCTAGGAGTATGATTTTGAAGTTATTATGAAACTAAGACGTTTGAATGCTGGACCAGATCATCTGTCACACATTGAAACGGGAGAGGAACCTACTAATTTGGAGGAAGGGAAACCTGATGCACAAATCTTTACAATACGCATCATGGACAGTCACTTTGAATATATTATACACTTCCTAACGATGGGCACGGCTCCAGAAGGATATACAAGCCAACAAAAGAAGGAACTAGTGGTGCACACGACAAACTTTTCTGTCATTGTAGGGAACTTATACAAAATGGGGTCATATGAAATATTGTGACAATATGTACCAGAGTTTGAATGCAACAACATCCTCACTGAGGCTCATGATGGAGCCAGGAGAGGTCATTACGCAGGAAAAGAAACAGTGCAGAAGATCCTACACGCTGGGTTATGGTGGCCAACCTTGCATAAGGATTCAAAAGAATATTATAGGGCATGGGACGCATGCCAAAGGACAGGTAGGCCCTCACGTAGAGATGAGCTGCCACTGAATCTGTAGGTATCACTACATCCCTTCTAGAAGTGGGCAATTGACTTTGTAGGACCAATTCAGCTGTCAGGAAAGAAGAGGGGTTCATGGTACATCATCACCACGACTGAATATTTAACCAGATGGGCAGAGGCATAGCCTGTGAAAGATTGTATGAGCACAACAACCGCAAAATTTATCTTTGAGTACATACTGACAAGGTTTGGTTGTCCAAGCATTCTAATGAGTGATCGTGGTACACACTTTCTCAATGAGACGATCAACGCAATGATAAAGGAGTTTCAGGTGTACCATCAGAAGAGCACACCCTATCATCCCCAGGCTAATGGGATGGTGGAAGCATTTAATAAAATATTGGAGAGTGCACTCATGAAGGTTTGTAATGCTAAAAGAAATGACTGGGATGTGCGTGTACCCACTGTGCTATGGGCTTATAGAACGACTTGCAAGAAGTTGACTGGACAAACACCGTTTAGACTGGTTTATGGCGTGGAAGTTGTGATGCCAATGGAGTACATTGTACCTAGTCTGTGCATAGTGGCTTTCACAGGAATGGTAGATCGCGGAGCCCTGGAGGAGAGGCTCACATAGCTAACAGAGCTTGAAGAAGATCGATTTCTAGCTGGATTCCATCAACAAGTTCAAAAGGAGCGTGAAAAGGCTTGCCATGATCAACACATCAAACTATGCACCTTCAAGGTAAATGATCTGGTTTTGTTATATGACAACAACTTTGATAAATTTCCAGGGAAATTTACGATGCATTGGCTGGGGCCCTATGTCATCAAGGAGATTACCAATGGTGGAGCAGTTCATCTAGTCAAATTGAATGGAGAACCATTCCCAAGATAGGTGAATGGCAACCGATTGAAGCCATACACCGACGATCTAGCTAGATGACTACATGATGGAAGCACAGTCTTAGCGCTCCAGGTAGTTGAAAGGAGGCATGAGACTATAAACTACATTGCTCAAGTTGGGGAGCTGTGCACTTAGGGAATTGCGCGGAATGAAGGAATGTCACAGTGTTAGTAGACACACGCAGGGAGCTACGCTACCCGAGAAAGGACCGCACAGGGTAGTCGAAAAGTGACCATTATGGTCACTGTTCATGACATGACAGTCAGAAAACAACTAGATAGCGCAGGGGGGTGACATTTAAGTCAGAATTTAAGGACGAGATCTGTGAAAATTTTCCGCAAATCCAGCATTTATGAATGAGTTATGGGGGGAACGATCGAATTTGAATTCGAAAATGGCTATAAATTACAAGTGGCTACCCAACGAAAAACACTTTGCATTTTGAGAATTGAGGTATTAAGCTCTTAGACATGTATGAACCCTGAGCTCTTTGAAGCCCTGATAGTGAATTTCCTCTTTGAGAAGTTGCCCACAGAGACACAGGTGTTGTTGTCTAGCATAATGTCAGCGTACGCAAAAACCCTGAGTGAAGGAGAAGCAATGGCAGCTGAAGGAACTGCCCCAGAGGGTGTAATGGTAGCTGAGGGAGTTTCCCTAGAGGTTGGAAGTGTAGAAGTATCGATATAAGTGCCTAAATCCCCCAAGGCACCCAGACCGAGGCCTACATCGACCTAAGAGGGTCCAAAATCAAAGAAGGATAAGCAGAAAGAGAAATAGCTAGTGAGCGCATCACCTAGAAAGCACCCGCAGACGGGAAAACCCACCGCGCAGGAAAAGGGTAAGGTGATTGACCTAGAGCTTGAAGCTGAGGTTGAAGAACTCCATGGGGGTGTGGACGATATTGAGATGGAGGAGGTGGAGGACATTGATGTGGAGGGGTTTGACCCCATTTCTAAGTTGTCCAACGTGGAGAAAAAATATTCCACAACAGAGCGCAAAGGTTTAGCTATGGTGTACGCGCTCCAGAAGTTCAGGCACTATTTGTTGGGTGGAAATTTTAAGATGTATACAAACCAATCTGTGTTGAAATACCTAGTCAACAAGCATGTGTTGGGGGGGAAAGATATGTAGGTGGTTGTTGTTGTTCTAGGAGTATGATTTTGAAGTTATTATGAAACTAAGACGTTTGAATGCTGGACCAGATCATCTGTCACACATTGAAACGGGAGAGGAACCTACTAATTTGGAGGAAGGGAAACCTGATGCACAAATCTTTACAATACGCATCATGGACAGTCACTTTGAATATATTATACACTTCCTAACGATGGGCACGGCTCCAGAAGGATATACAAGCCAACAAAAGAAGGAACTAGTGGTGCACACGACAAACTTTTCTGTCATTGTAGGGAACTTATACAAAATGGGGTCATATGAAATATTGTGACAATATGTACCAGAGTTTGAATGCAACAACATCCTCACTGAGGCTCATGATGGAGCCAGGAGAGGTCATTACGCAGGAAAAGAAACAGTGCAGAAGATCCTACACGCTGGGTTATGGTGGCCAACCTTGCATAAGGATTCAAAAGAATATTATAGGGCATGGGACGCATGCCAAAGGACAGGTAGGCCCTCACGTAGAGATGAGCTGCCACTGAATCTGTAGGTATCACTACATCCCTTCTAGAAGTGGGCAATTGACTTTGTAGGACCAATTCAGCTGTCAGGAAAGAAGAGGGGTTCATGGTACATCATCACCACGACTGAATATTTAACCAGATGGGCAGAGGCATAGCCTGTGAAAGATTGTATGAGCACAACAACCGCAAAATTTATCTTTGAGTACATACTGACAAGGTTTGGTTGTCCAAGCATTCTAATGAGTGATCGTGGTACACACTTTCTCAATGAGACGATCAACGCAATGATAAAGGAGTTTCAGGTGTACCATCAGAAGAGCACACCCTATCATCCCCAGGCTAATGGGATGGTGGAAGCATTTAATAAAATATTGGAGAGTGCACTCATGAAGGTTTGTAATGCTAAAAGAAATGACTGGGATGTGCGTGTACCCACTGTGCTATGGGCTTATAGAACGACTTGCAAGAAGTTGACTGGACAAACACCGTTTAGACTGGTTTATGGCGTGGAAGTTGTGATGCCAATGGAGTACATTGTACCTAGTCTGTGCATAGTGGCTTTCACAGGAATGGTAGATCGCGGAGCCCTGGAGGAGAGGCTCACATAGCTAACAGAGCTTGAAGAAGATCGATTTCTAGCTGGATTCCATCAACAAGTTCAAAAGGAGCGTGAAAAGGCTTGCCATGATCAACACATCAAACTATGCACCTTCAAGGTAAATGATCTGGTTTTGTTATATGACAACAACTTTGATAAATTTCCAGGGAAATTTACGATGCATTGGCTGGGGCCCTATGTCATCAAGGAGATTACCAATGGTGGAGCAGTTCATCTAGTCAAATTGAATGGAGAACCATTCCCAAGATAGGTGAATGGCAACCGATTGAAGCCATACACCGACGATCTAGCTAGATGACTACATGATGGAAGCACAGTCTTAGCGCTCCAGGTAGTTGAAAGGAGGCATGAGACTATAAACTACATTGCTCAAGTTGGGGAGCTGTGCACTTAGGGAATTGCGCGGAATGAAGGAATGTCACAGTGTTAGTAGACACACGCAGGGAGCTACGCTACCCGAGAAAGGACCGCACAGGGTAGTCGAAAAGTGACCATTATGGTCACTGTTCATGACATGACAGTCAGAAAACAACTAGATAGCGCAGGGGGGTGACATTTAAGTCAGAATTTAAGGACGAGATCTGTGAAAATTTTCCGCAAATCCAGCATTTATGAATGAGTTATGGGGGGAACGATCAAATTTGAATTCGAAAATGGCTATAAATTACAAGTGGCTACCCAACGAAAAACACTTTGCATTTTGAGAATTGAGGTATTAAGCTCTTAGACATGTATGAACCCTGAGCTCTTTGAAGCCCTGATAGTGAATTTCCTCTTTGAGAAGTTGCCCACAGAGACACAGGTGTTGTTGTCTAGCATAATGTCAGCGTACGCAAAAACCCTGAGTGAAGGAGAAGCAATGGCAGCTGAAGGAACTGCCCCAGAGGTTGTAATGGTAGCTGAGGGAGTTTCCCTAGAGGTTGGAAGTGTAGAAGTATCGATATAAGTGCCTAAATCCCCCAAGGCACCCAGACCGAGGCCTACATCGACCTAAGAGGGTCCAAAATCAAAGAAGGATAAGCAGAAAGAGAAATAGCTAGTGAGCGCATCACCTAGAAAGCACCCGCAGACGGGAAAACCCACCGCGCAGGAAAAGGGTAAGGTGATTGACCTAGAGCTTGAAGCTGAGGTTGAAGAACTCCATGGGGGTGTGGACGATATTGAGATGGAGGAGGTGGAGGACATTGATGTGGAGGGGTTTGACCCCATTTCTAAACTGCTTGAGTACATTCCTCCGCGTAGAGGCAAGGTGAAGGTTCTGAAGGATATTGATGAAAGTAAGGTCACATTGCACACACCCTTACTTCCAGACCAAATTGTCTTTGAAGGACCACACCTTGGGCGCATCTCCCTGTTAAAATTGGACGACTGAGATTTGGCTGATGTAGAACGCTTTCCCCATTTAGTGACAGCCCATCTCATGCATCATATCTTCCACAAATACGCTGGTGTGACCATGCTGGAGCCAAGAAAGTGGGTAAAAGGAGTGGATAAGGCGGGTCTTCTAAATGTCCTGTGGGTATCGCATTATAACCACACACCCATAAACATGGTTATGATCAAGTAGTTGCTGTGCCTGGTGCACGATGGGTTAATAGGGTTAGAAGAGTCAATACCCATCACTGATGTGTTGATCCATAGGATCACTCGGCTGCTGTACTTAGGAGAAAATTCATCCTTGGCGTTTGGTGGAAAGCTAGGCAAGCGTGACCTCGCTGAAGAAATGAAGCAAAAATTCAAACTCGCTAAGAAGCTGCACAGCTATGCCATCACAAGTATAGCTAACCCTGTGGTCAAAGTCACAATGCAAATCTTGCTAGGAAATATTATGTAAAAGTGTCACGCAGATGAAGTGTTAGCACTAGTAGTAGCCTTACTGGCCTAGTGCGTGGAGGGCATACAGTTTAACTGGGCACACTACCTATGCGAAGAGTTCCTTGTGAACTACAAAGAGGTGCAAGATCACAACAAAACATTCCATTATGCCTGACTACTGCTGTCCATATCACTGGTTGCGTGGGAGTTACCAGAGGATAGCCAGATTCCTCTAGTCACGCTCGACCTACCAGAGGCAGCAAAGTTCGCTTCGTTGTGGGCTACGAAGGACCCTCAAAGGGTCAAGGACAAAAATATATTTTGGATATTGATGGAGAAGAGCATCCATATGGCCATCAACCACAAACCATGGCTGTCGCCAACTGTGTATGAAAAGCTGCAGGAGTATGTAGAATTCAAGGTCAAATCCCACCAAGTCTTGATACATGCGTGCAAGGACCCTGAGTAGAAATGGTATGACCTACCACACCTAGCTACAAATGACGTAATTACATCGGTCCTCGATCGTTGGCTGGAAGATTGACGCAATGCCTTGGACTTGACAGTTGGGTCTAGCAAGACTGCAGTGTACCAGAAAAAGGAGGAGGCCAAGCTGAAGATGGAGCAGTTGGCCACAAAAAGAAAATAGGAGGCTAAGGACAAGGCCAAGACAGAGCATGCCACCACGAAGTAGATGGGAGGATAGGTGGAAGAAGAGGAGCGCGACTCTGATAGGAGTGAAAAGTTGCCTTCTCCAGAGGTAGCAGAGGAGGAACTGTAGTCAAATGAGGGAGGACTGACCTAGAGACCACTTTGTTCCGCATTAAGCACAACAAAGATCCATAGAAGGTAGGGTCATGCAAGAAGGCTAAGGCCAGCAAGATGTCTCTCGAATGAGATTTAAATGATATCGGTGATACGGTCAGAGATACCACCACGGAACTGCTACAATAGTTCAAGTTACAATAGAAGTAGGCCTTGGGGGCCATTCAGATGGGTCTGCACGAGCTACAGATCCAGGCATCACAGGTTCAGACCAGCGTGGGATGAAGCAGCCAGTGTCAACTAGTTAGGAGCCTGACACATTGGAAGCAGCAGGGATGGTGTGCACCCTATATCCCCAGGTGATACTGTTGCTAGAGGGAGCGCTAACTACAAAGACTAAAGTTGACAGGTCTATCCCAGAGTTGGCCATTCCGAATTATGAGCCCATAGATGTGTGGATTCAGAAGCTCGCTGTTGGAGTGTGCGATGCCATAATAGAGTTGGTGAAGGTTTAGTTTGACCTGAACCTCAAGATCACAGAACTACAGTGGAAGGCCTAGCCTTCAACTCCACCAGCAATCAGAGAACAATGCGAGACAAATGTGAAGGATGTTGTGGCAGTAGTAAACAACGCCATAACAGAATGTATCACGCTCTTCGAGTATGCGCTCGAAGTGGTTACCAATTTGCAAAAGGATCCCACCTTGCAAAGGTTGGAAATGGATGCCTGGGAGCTGCAACAACAATATGATGAAGTAAAAGAGACGGCGTGCATCGTTGCCCTTACACAAAGGCTAGCCAAACTGCAGGAGGAAAAGGTACTAAAGGAGCAGGTGGATGCAGCGCAGTGCAAAGAGAGTGTCCTCAAGGCCAGAATTGGGCCTTGGCTTGATGAAGCCTACGCACTCACCGCCACCATTGAAAGAACGTTGGCTAGTCTGCAGGCGACTCAACAGAAGATACATTCAGAAAGTACAAGGCCAACGACGGAGCAGTGGGTTGAGGAGATGACGCAGGCAACAACATAGTGCTCTGTCGAAGTTGTAGTAGTTCAAGTAGAGCTGGGAGGTCTTTGTGACAAGATCTCCATGTTGGCCGAGTGACTCGAAGGTGAGTCACCATGTTTGTGTTGGGGGCCTGTTGGGAATGGGTCCCTTGGGGTCTAAATTGAGGTTAAAAACCCAAGTTTTCGGGAAAAAGGCCCGAATTTTATATAAAGAAATGTAAAGTCTCCGCATTTTTTTGTCACAGAGCACGAAGGTATCAAGAGTCAAAAAGGGTTTCCGCCCTTAGTCTAGATAGGTTGTGTCAGCTTGATGAGATCTACCCTTTGTCCACGAGCTAGGGGATTGTATAAAAAGGAGGTCTTAGAGGATATTTTAGTAAGTTGGTTTAAGTGAATTTGAGTCATTGATGAGTCTGTAAAGGGGCTAAGAGTGAGAGTCTTAGCGTAGGAAGAAGTCTCTGCAGCTGAGTGCGCAAAGGCCTAGGGTAGAAGTCTGTAGCTGAGTGCACGGACCCCTGCAGCTGTGTGCGCAGGGTAGTCAAAGTCTATACTGAACATTTGGATCACCAATAAAGAATAGTATTCGGAAATTGCTATGTATTTTACTTCTGTCAATTGCATGCGATTATGTTATGTTAAGCACTAGGTTTATGTTTTATTGCTAAATTGATGCGTGAATCTATATGTTTTCCTCTGTTATATGAACGCAAGTAGAGATATATGTTTACACAAAGATAATCTAAATTTCATGATAGAATTGGGGAACACTTAACATAACTTGGAGAAATATACAACAAAGTAATTATAGTGGCATGTGTTATATACCTAGGGGGGGTTATATGGGGTACCGAGGGAGGTACCCGAGGTAATAATGTAATAATGGGATGGGCCATAGTAATAAATAAGGTGGTTAACCCATGTCATGTAAGGGACCACAAGTAGTTAATAATAATGTAAGGGGCCCATGGTATTAGTTGATGGAATGAGGAAACCATGGTAATGATGCATGGAATTGTATGTATGAGGCCTATATAGAGGCTAGAGACTCCACATGGAGAGATATGAAGAGAAATAGTCTTGTATGGACAAGCATATGGCTTGTGGAGTGTTCTCCTTCCTTAAGGAGTGAATGTATGGTGTTGCCCTACCTTAAGGGCTTGATAATAAAGAAGCATTTCTATCTATTTCTATCTTGTTATTCTTGGGTTATTTCTATTATCATAATATTTATGGGTTAGATCTACAACAAAATACATTTCAATATGGAAAAGAATGTAACTAAAAATGTTTAATATAACTTTAATTTGAAATTATGCATTTCGTAGATATGAAAATATGTATTTTTTCCAAATTTTATTAAAGTTCCAACTTCAAGAATGTCCAAAAATAATTATTTCTTAAAATTTTTGCATTTAATTTATATTTATATATTCATAAAAAAATTAAATTTCTATGGATTTTGGTTTTTTAGTTTATTGGGTTTATAGATGAAGTATAAATATTTAAAATATAATATCAAATACAATCAAATGTATATTACATTACACATTTATAATGTATTGAATATTTGTTGAATTCATATGCTCATGAATATACATATAGTGAAGGCCAATACAACAAAATATTTCTACTATTTAATGGACTTTAAATTCCATGTTTGAAATTTTTAAATATACATAATATTGGGAAGTCATGAAGACAACAAATTCTCGTTACTGTATATTTTATTTATTATCACAGTAGTAGTTCATTATCAAATAGTTGTATCTTCTTTATAAAAATATCGAAGATTTTAATATAAATATCATTGTATTATGCAACTTTTTTAATGAGATTCATGCTCGTGTGTGCATATTCTCTTATACTCCAAAATAAAGTTTTGTTTAATGCAATGATGATGTAGTTTCCATTATATTTGGATATTGTTAAAATTGGAAACTAGGGCCAAACTCCATGTGGGTCATTTTATTTATGGTGGCGGATATTTTTCTTGGATTCCTCTCTCCGAGAGGTGTAGGATTGATCTAAAGATCATCCGATTTCGACATGTATTTATGGAAATATGAATTTATTTGTGTTATTGACAATTTGTTAAAGTCAGCCAACAAGAAAATTACCCCCAGCTCAACCTCAATGTTGCATTATAAATAGAGGCGACCTCAAGTCATTTGAAGCACACATCTCTCATGATCTCTCTCCACTCATTTGGGTTTGGTGGAAAGAGAGGTCAAGAGGGAGACCTTGGATCTAGTCGTTGCCATAATGAAGCCCTAGCGACAGCAAGACAAGGTGCCCTAGTTGCAGTGAAGGAAGAGATCAAGCCACAAATTTAAGGGAGATCTAGCCACAGTCTAAGGAGGCTTAATACGCAGCAAAGAGGAGGCTCAATATGTAGTCAATGAAGGCCATAATCTGTAGCAAAAGAAGACCTAAAGCTGAATTGAATGGAGCCCTAATACACAACTAAGAAGGAGCTTCAATATGCAACAAAGGAAGCCCTTATCCACTGTAATGATGAGGCCTAAATCCATAGTCAAGGAGCTCTAGCTACAGATCTAAGGAAGACCTATTCGCAACAAGAAAAGAGCCCTACAACAGCATGAAGGAGTCTAAAAAGATCTGCGTGGAAATCTCCTTGAAAACATGTTAGATAATGTTGTTCTAGGGCATGGTTTAGGTATGTTTGGAAGCCGCAACCACAAGGTTAGTAATCGTTGAAGACAGGGCTAAGTATGAATGTGTTTGGGTGCTGGCAAGTGCAGTTAGCTAGGCCGAGTTTATGAAGAAGGCAACACTCCTGTTTAGGATTGTTTGGGTATCATTTGAGAAGGCCTAAAGCTACAGCAAGTTGTTGTGCACAACTAAAGGTTGTGTTAAGGGCTATCAAGGGTGGACAACACCTTTAGAAGGGAGCATGGTATAAGAGAAAGGTCTCCAAGGTAAACCGTAGTCCCAAAAGGACTTATCCCCTAACTGTGTGTTGAAGCTGAGGTTACAAGACATGCCCTAACCAATAATGCAACAAATCACAAGTGCTAACATGTTGCAGCAGTATTTTCAAGGGTTACTAGATTGATGAACTCCTAAAGGATATACTACAACACTCTTTGTGATTGGTTGAAGACTTTCATGAGAATTCAGGGTTGCATCTTTGAACAGTCATTATTATCATAGTGATGCACTTTACTTCTTTTGTCATAAAATATTAGTTTTGTATATTTGTACTATCTCTCTCTCTACTGAACTATTGAAGAATATAAGAAGAATTGATCAAGGGTTTCCCCACATTGGGGTTTGTCCCTGGCTGGTGCCACATCTTGTGTCCTCTTGTCTTAGCTTGTCTTCTATTTTCTATGTTTTTAATCTATCTGCATTTTACTATCATGCTAATGTGATTGCTAAATTGAACATTGATATTGGACTAACTAAGAAATTGAAGTAAAAACAATGTAAACTTTGAAATGGGAACTCTAGCCAAAAACCCCCTAAAAAACATAAAAAACAGTGCTAAAAACGAAAAGTGTTGATGCTGGAATAACACCTTCTTCTTTTTTTTTCTAGAGTAAATTTTTAACATGGCAGTGAAAACCAATTTTTTGTGCAAAAATTGTCCAAAAAACACCCTCAAAATGAAAAGTGTTGATGTTTGAATAACATTTCTTTTTTTTCAATGGTAAATTTTCTGCAAAAAACATCTTCAAAACGAAAAGTGTTGACGTAGGGATAACATTTTTTTTTCAAGGGTAATATTTTAACATTTCGAAATAATGGCTTAAAATATTTTATCATGTTCCTGAAAAACATTAAAATTTCAAAAAACTAATAAAAACATAAAATTAAATTAAAAATTAAAACAATGAAAAAAAAAAACTAAAAAAATAACCAAACATAAATTAAAGTATATACTTGAAAAAAATAAAAAAATTCAATCATAAAAATGTAAAAAAAAATAAAATTAAAAACCTAAAAAAAACCTTAAAAATTGTAAACAAATAAATAGTAAAAACATATTAAAAATGAAAAAATAAAATACAAATAAAAATCTGTAACCATTAAAAAAAAAATTGGCAAAGAAAGAAAAAAAAAACAAAAATATCAAAAAAAAAAAAAACTATAAAGTTAAGTAGTAAAAGTAAAATTTAAAAACATTAACCAAAAACATAAAAAAAAAAATAGAATTAAACAACTAATAAAAAATAAATAAATAAATAATAATTAATAATGAATAAAACTACTAAAATGAGATTAAATTTTTATTTATATATATATATATATATATATATATATATATAATTATAAACAAATTTTAAGAAAAATAATAATAATAAAATAATTATTTCAAAATCATAAAATTGGAAAAAAAAAAAATTAAAAAATATATATATTAGTAAATAAAATAGAAAAATTTAAATTAAAAATAAAATAGTAAAATTAATATTAAAACATTTAAAAAACGCTTAAAAACAAAATAAACTCAATTAAAATATAAAATAAAATTATATATGAAATTTTAAAAAATATTAAAATATGTATTTTTGATTTAAAATATATATATGTATATATATTTGTTTTTTTTCTTTAGACAAAGTTCGGTTGCTATATTATAAGCTGAAAAAAGGAGTCAGTTCTCCATACAAACATTGTTTTCTGAGTGATTTGGATCAGAGGAATTACAAAATAGGACTCTTCCTTGATCCTAGTTCTAGTAGTTCTGCTTCTAAAACTTCCTAGGCTGCTGTAGATCCTAATAAACTGTAAAGACCAAAATTTACAACTACAAAGCATATTTAATCTATATCTATGTGACTAATCTGCCTAGCCGTGGATTCTTCTGGGTTTGGGTCTGGTTCTACCTGCTTTGCGCTAGAGGCGCTGGGAGTTTCTTTGTTCTTTTTGTCCAGCATGTACTGTAAGATTTGGGTCGATTCCTCTGCGTGGCTGCATCGATTTGCCAGATTTCTGAACTGTTCAGAAAGAGATGATGCTCTATACAGGAAGAGATTGATCTCTGTCCCGTATTTCTCATTCAGAATCCTGTATTGGTCTTCTGTTCTTGTCTCCAGGCTCCTGATTTGGTCCTGCATAATGCGCTGTTGCGACCTGAGCTCATCAAAATCAGCCTGAAGGTCTCTGTAGTGAAGGCAATCTTCTGTTCGCTCCATTAGCTCCAGCAAATCCTTTATCTCACTGCTCCTCCTTTCGTTGTTCCAAACACAAGAGTGACGGATATCGCTCAGGCAGCCCTGCTTAGCATGGTGGAAGAGTCTCTTCCTCACAGTACTGAGGGAGTATATCTGAGCGCTTCGAGCTGGGTTTAATAACTCAAATAACTCCTTAAGCTCACGATTTCTCCTTTTAGTATTCCAGGCAAAGAGATGCCAAGAATCGCTCAGACAGATTCGCTGGATGTGATGAAGAAGTATCATAATCGTTGTATTTATAGATTTTATTTGATCGCTTCGGGAGGTGAATCGCTATGGGTCACGAGGTTTTGCTTGCACCGAGATGTCAGCTGTAGTTCCCGCAGGGTATGGGCGACCTTTGTGAGGGGACTTTGCCTGCCTGAGCCTTTGTGCTCTCGCACGCTGCGGATCCCCTTTCCGATTGCTCTCTTGGACCAGATCCTTTCGTATCGTCCTTCCCTGTTGTTGACACGAATAACCTGGTATTTCCATCTGTTTCCAAATGATGAATGTCGATTATCAGTAAAGGGAGTTGCAGTATTCATGGTAGTGGGTGTAGTGACACGCTGGAGTTATAGCGCAGAAGTCCTATAGGGCGTTCGCAGGCTTTGTTGGCAAACTTATCCGCCTCCTTGTTCAGGCCACGTAGGATGTGATGGTAGCTGACCTCTTCCATTGCTGCGTGCAGGATTTGGTTTCTCTGATTTATTTGCTGAAGAAGGATATTTGGAGAGCTTTGGTGATATACCATAAGACGAATGATTATGGATGAATCCCCAAATACATTTGCCTTCTTGATCCCGAGTTTAATTAACTGAGTGAGCCCCTGGAACAGAGCCAATCCTTCTACTCTGTTATTGGAATTTTCTCCTAGTCCCCATTCGAAACTAAGGATGCATTCCCCATTTGCGTTGCAAATGAGGCCCCCTGCACCCGCCAATCCCGGATTGGATTTAGATGCGCCATCAAAGAATAAACAAAACCTATTGCAACTGCTCAACTATTTAGTGAATTCCTCTTCCTTTAGCCTCAATTTCCAGCCCCTGTTTTCTTCTCTTACCTTTTTCCCTTGCGTATTAGCTTCTTGTGCTTTAGGTATATTCTCCAGGGCGTAGCTGAGGAAATTCCTCTCTTCTACACTGTAATTTGTTGCATCTATCCTGCCTCTGGTATTATTTGTAATTGCTTCAATAGCCAGCATTTTTGCTTTGTGACAAATTTTCCTAATGCAGTGTCCCTTATCCTGGAAAACCTTGCCATTTCTTGCTAGCCAAATGCGCCAGAGGAGAGTGTATGGGATGGTGTTCCATACTCTTTGCGCCAATTGGCTTCTTTTCTCCTTCCATGGACATTTCTTCCTCCAATGATAGATCGTTTCTCCTATGGTGCTCTGAGCTGCCCAGGTTGACTCTCTAATTGAGGTCATCCTCTTCCAGCACTCTTCTACCACCGGGCATTCTAAAAATAGGTGTTGCATAGTTTCCTCTGATCTGCAACAGTTTTGACACCTGGATGGCCCCAGGATGCCTCTCTTTCTTAGATTCTCCGCTGTCAGTGTTTTCCCTCTCAGGAGCAGCCAAATAAAAAATTTGACTTTGGGTGGTGCTTCTGCTTTCCACACTAATTTCCATTGGTTCCAAATTTCCATTTGATAGGTGCTATCTCAGAGATATTGGTGCCCAGCTTTAACTTTGTAATGGGTACTTGTTGGATCCCATCGATACCCATCCATGCTGCCTTCTTGAACCGGGGCTTTGCTGTGAAGAAACTTCTTTAAAGTATTGAGGCTGTCTTCTAGTATTCTGTCTTCTAGGCTGTGAAGAAATTATATTTGTTTTCAACCATTTTTTATTTAAAATATAT